>JARUHE010307727.1:0-12296 GCA_031471125.1 Archaeomysis grebnitzkii | reverse complement strand
ATTATGTCGAAATATCATTTTGTCGAAATATCATTTTGTCGAAATATCATTTTGCCGAAATATCATTTTGTCGAAATTTCATTTTATCGAAATATCATTTTGTCGAAAAAAATTCTGATTGTAATTTCGACAGAATGATATTTCGACAAATTGATAATGCCCCCATATTACTTCTTATCTACATATTTTTATTAAATTAACTTAGATTTTTTTGAACAAATTGTATTACATATTTTTTTTATTTATGCTTCAATGGATTGGAAATGAAGTATACATAAAAAGTCTCTAAGGTGATTTTTTGATTAAATAATGTTTTCTCACTTTGTAACCCTATTTTTTATTGACATTTCTGATTTGTGGACATAGAAAAATATTTTTAGATTTTTTTGTTTAATTTATGCATCACTGGATTGGGAATGAAGCATACATAAATAATCTCTGAAGTTATTTTTTGATTAAATGATTTTTTTCTAATTTTTTAACACAATTTTTGATTGCCATTTGTGGAGATAGAACTATTTTTTTTAAGTTACTGAATGATTATCGCAAGACATTTGAACCGTGTGGTTCGTGGATTACTAGTTTATTTAAAAAGTTACGTCCATCAATGCTTATTGCATAGTAATGGTTATATGTTTAACAATGCCGATAGCAATTTTGAAAAGAATTAGTTTGTGATTGTTTGCCAACAAATGAAAATTTATGTTGACGTAACAAAAGTACAAAGTACAGTTTTTTTGTTGAAAAAATAATGTTCTTTACCATTTTGGCGTATGTAATGTTTATTTACTGCACGCTCGCCTATTCCAGTTAGTATTTTTGGAGAGACATTCGTCTGTATGTGCAATTCAACGTAAAATTTGAGATATTATGAATAATTAAATTGAAAAACCTGGATTGTGTAAAAATACATTTTTTTCTGTTTTTAGTGTTTTTGTTGTTGTGTTTTTGACAGCCTTAATTCGTACGAATTTCCCAGTATAAATTTTTATAAAAACTTTCAAAATTTATGTTTAAGAAATCCATAGCTTTATTATTTATGAACATTTTGTTGGCATTTACTGTTGTATTCTTCTTGTTAAAAAAAGTTTCACTGCTATATAATTGTACTGGCAAACTTTTACAATTGTTCAAATTTAATAGAAATGCAGTTGGGAAGGAATGAAATGAATGTATTGCTTTCTATTACAATATTTACAAACTAATAAATGACAAACCATCATCAAAACATTAATATAACAAACTCTATTCATACAAATTAATTGTATGAATAGTAACAAAATGACTCGTGTTGTTTTATGTGTTAGAAGCCTTCATTTTTAACACGATGAAATATATTTTGCATAATTTTACATATTTTTGATACAATACAACGTTTCTGTTTGGTAAAAAACGTTTTTGTTCGGTAAAAATGTTTTTATACTATAAAATAATTTGTGTGGTAGGATGACATTTTAATCTAACATCAACTTCCCATGAAGACGTTTGTTCAAGGTTTGCATTAAATCTTCCGACGAGTCTAAGAACGTTTCCCTCTTTTTCATCAACTCCCCTCCGTAATGTCTTCCAATAATCTTCTTTCTCATTTATTTTCCAATTTTTATCAACTTTAGTTTTCTCGACTATTTTAATTTTTGGTTGTTCATTTTAATTTTATTGTTTAGCTTTTTTATTTTAATTTCTATTTTGTGTAGCTCCATTATTTAAAATTTTAATTTATGTAGCTTCTTTATTTTAAATTTTAATTTGTGTAGCTTCTTTATTTTAAGTTTTAATTTGTGTAGCTACTTTATTTTAAATTTTAATTTATGGAGCTTTTTCATTTTAAATTTTAATTTATGTAACTTACAGTATTTTAAATGTTAATTTATGTAGCTTCTTTATTTCAATTTATATTTTGTGTAGCTTTTTTATTATGAATTTTAATTTTTGTAGCTTCTTTATTTTAAATTTTAATTTATGTAGTTTCTTCATTTTAAATTTTAATTTATGTAGCTTATTTATTTAAAATTTTAATTTATGTAGCTTCTTTATTTAAAATTTTAATTTATGTAGCTTCTTTATCTAAAATTTTAATTTATGTAGCTTCTTTATTTAAAATTTTGATTTATGTAGCTTCTTTATTTGAAATTTAAATTTGTGTAGCTTCTTTATTTTAAATTTAAATTTGTGTAGCTTCTTTATTTTAAATTTTAATTTTTGTAGCTTCTTTATTTTAAACTTTAATTTGTGTAGCTTCTTTATTTTAAATTTTAATTTATTTAGCTTCTTTATTTTAAATTTAAATTTATGTAGCTTCTTTATTTTAAATTTAAATTTATGTAGCTTCTTTATTTAAATTTTAAATTTATATAGTTTCTTGATTTAAAATTTTTATTTATGTAGTTTCTTTGTTTAAAATTTTAATTTATGTAGCTTCTTCGTTTAAAATTTTAATTTATGTAGCTTCTTTATTTAAAATTTTCATTTATGTAGCTTCTTTATTTTAAATTTAAATGTATGTAGCTTCTTTATTTTAAATTTTAATTTGTGTAGCTTCTTTATTTTAAATTTTAATTTATGTGGCTTCTTCATTTTAAATGTTAATTTATGTAATTTCTTTATTTTAAAATTAAATTTGTGTAGCTTCTTTATTTTAAATTTTAATTTATGTAGCTTCTTTATTTTAAATGTTAATTTATGTAGCTTCTTTATTTTAAATGTTAATTTATCGAGCTTCTTTATTTTAAATGTTAATTTATGTAGTTTCTTTATTTTAAATGTTAATTTATGTAGCTTCTTTATTTTAAATGTTAATTTATGTAATTTCTTTATTTTAAATGTTAATTTATGTAGCTTCTTTATTTTAAATTTTAATTTATGTAGCTTCTTTATTTTAATTTAAATTTGTGTAGCTTCTTTATTTTAAATTTTAATTCGTGTAGCTTACAAAATTAAAACAACAATAAACTTAATTAAACATTAAACGCCTAATATTTCGACCACCTTAGGTCTTTATCACATACTAGTTAAGACGGAACTGTTGTATGATACAATTATTCAAAATGTTCGATAGTTTTTTAAGCGTAGGTTCTTTTTTCTTTTAATTCTTTTTAATTTGTTTGTATTTTTTTGCATTGAGGAATGGTTAGTGGTTGAAATAAGAAGAGGATTTTTAGCTTCTGTAGTTCTTGATTTTGTCAACGCGGCGCGGTGTAGAACAGTTCCATCTTAACTAGTCTGTGATAAAGACCTAAGCTGGTCGAAATATTAGGCGTTTTAATGTTTAATTCCGTTTATTGAGGTTTTAATTATTTTTTCAATTTATGGCACGTTATTGTGCATTTTTTTAAATTGTGTAGCTTCTTTATTTTAAATTTAAATTTGTGTAGGTTCTTTACTTGAAATGTTAATTTATGTAGCTTCTTTATTTTAAATTTTAATTTATGTAGCTTCTTTATTTTAAATTTAAATTTTATGTAGGTTCTTTATTTTAATGTTTAGTTTTTGTAGCTTCTTGTGTTTTGTTTACTTCAAACATTTATTTTCAAAGTTATTGTATGAACTAACTTAACTCGTGATAATATTTTCTTTTAATTTGTCTACAAGTAAAATAACATTGACAGTAAAAAAGTTTTAAAAGACGAACTGAAAAGAACACATTTTTAATCAGCGAAAGTCTATTGACTAAATTGGCAATAAATTAAACTCATGATAATGGCGAACGATTCATTTATAAAATAATTAATTTTATTTAAAATTCTACGGATTTCATTGTTGATATGTGATCATTAAAAGGCGTGGCCAGCAATCTGTATCAATTGTTATAGATTGAATGACTTTTATATTCTATTATACAATATATGGCCATGTATTGCATTATACAATGTATGATCATGTATTGTGTTATACAATGTATGATCATGTATGGCTTTATACAATGTATGATCATGTATTGCATTATACAATGTATGATCATGTATTGTGTTATGCATTGTATGATCATGTATTGTGTTATACAATGTATGATCATGTATTGTGTTATACAATGTATGATCATGTATTGCTTTATACAAGGTATGATCATGTATTGTATTATACAATGTATGATCATGTATTGTGTTATACAATGTATGATCATGTATTGTGTTATACAATGTATGATCATATATTGAATTATACAATGTATGATCATGTATTGCTTTTTACAATGTATGGTCATGTATTGCATTATACAATGTATGATCATGTATAGCACTTGTAAGATAAGCTTAACCTTAACTGAATGTGGGTTACCTCACCTGTACTATTGTTGATCCATATTATACAATATATGATCATGTATATTATTATACAATGCATTGTAATATGTAATGTTGTAATGTAAGATAATGTATTGTATTATGTAATGTACGATTGTTTTTGTATTAATGCATGATAAATTGTTCATGTATTGTTTTATACACTGTATGATAATCTTTCGTATTATACAATGTATACAATGTATAACAACGTGTTGTATTATACAATGTATACAATGTATAACAACGTGTTGTATTATACAATGTATGATAATGTTAATGAATTTTAAATACATTTAAAAATAATTTCATTTTAATGAAATAAATTAGAATTGTGTTAATTTTTAACAGAAAAGTTAAAGATTTAACGTTTTTTTCCACGGCATATTTCACACAGGGTCATCTATGTATAAACAATCCATTACATATATGATGCGTTGATAGGAGTCGTTTCTATGCTAATAGACATCATTAATGTCACCATTTCAGTTAGGAATATATTTCACTTGTTTTTGGAAGGATTGCCTCGAATGCATCAGCAAACTTATTTTGTTTATTTAACAACGCATTTATTTATTTTCTCAGAATTAGAATCGAATTATGATTATTATTTGTAATGTGAATAATGCAATTTCTAATTTAATTTGAATTAAAAGTTAATGGTTTTCATTGGGTCTTAAGTTACTTTATGTCAACAAATTATTGCTCAAAAATAAATACATTTTTCTTCATATCTCTTCAGATTTTTAAGCTGTGAGTAAAAGTCCAGTTTCTATAAACAACTACAGATTTTTGGAGCCGCAGAGGCCAATCTTTTCAAAACTTAGCGAAATTTTGGTCAAATTCAAAATTTATTTTTTGTTTTACGAAATTGTTTTTATTTTTTAACATAATATTTTTTTAGGGTATCCATCCTACCCTGCTACAATCGACATGCGTGGGTCAGTCCGTCGTCATCGCCGTCGTCGTCGGCGTCTCGCGTTCACAATTTAGTTTTTCATTTTTTATTTCACAGTTTTTTTATTGAACAAAATTTATAGATAATGAGCTGAATAACAACTTTGCTTAAATAAAAAACATTCTATATATTATATTTTCTTTAAAAAATAATGTCTATAGATCAAATGAACTATATTTATAAGAGGCGAAGGAAAATGTTAAAGTTTTTTTTTGTAGTCACAGTTTAATTAATCTGTCATTTAGGTTTTTGATGGATGCCCCATTATATCCAATTTTTTAATTTTCAATTTAAAGATTTTTTATTTAACGTGTATTGCTTTATATATAATTTTAAACAATATTATCCAAAGTTTTTCTTGGTTAAATCAATATTTATTGGAAATATTAATTTTTTAAATCTCTGGTTAAATAGGAATCTAAATATTTTTAACAAAACATGTGGTTTTTTTAAATTTCGTTTCTACATATGAATTTCTTTATATATACTTCTAAACAATATTGTGTAAGGATTTTTTTTCGTAAAATCAATATTCGTTGAAGTAGTAAATTTCTAATTCTCTTGTTAGACATGACTTACAATATTTTTGACACAAGTATTATTTTTAATTTTTGTTTTGGAGCTTTTTTTTACTTTCTACTCAGTCACGGCTTTGATTTGTCTATGAATTTCCTTCTACCTGTTTATAAATTTGTTTCATTTTTTATTTAATATAACAATCATTCAACTAATTGCTGAAAATTAATTGACCAGTATTTACTTGTAAAAGTGCTAGTTTTTTACTTATGTAAATCGTTAATTTAGCATTTAATTTCTTGTCATTAATGCTTTTGCATCATTAGATTATTACATTTCAAGTAAAGAAAATATCAAAACTTTTTCCTGTCTTACGTTTCAACATTTTTTGTCTTGCAATGATTAACTCAATGACGAAGTTGCAATCTCGGGGAGAGCTACGCGAAAGTTGTTTTTTAATAGGAATTTGTTTCAAAAATTACTTTGCAAAAAGTTGCAATATATTGAAATATGTTCAGACATAGGAAAATTATTAAAACAAATGCAATATTAAATTATTTATAACCTGTTATATACTGCAAATCGAAAACGTTTGTCTTTCCTACAGAACTTAAATTGACCACACTTTTTACTACTTTTACATAATTTTTACAATTTTTTCAGGAATTCCTATAGATTCTCTTATTTATATAGTTACAGTCTGTACATACGAGAGAGTTAGGTTAGTTGCGTTTTTGTAGCTTCTCTTAGACTCTCGAAAGTAAGCTATTTTCTGGTATATTTTTAGTTCAATTTTTGGCAACCAAGAACTTGACACGTTACCACAACGAGCTCATCAGTTCCCTTTAGCAGCCGATTGACTATAACTCTGTTATTAAATTGTTATTAAACTGTTTCTTTCCGTTTGAGTGAACATTTCATTTAAAAAAAAAATATTATTTGATCTTTATTTCTTATTATTTTATAAACATTTTGTTTTATAAATTGTAAAATTACAATTGTAGTCGAATCCACGTAGACCACAATGCCAAAGGCGTGAATTCTAAACAGTTTGGGGGAGCGCTTCGAGTCCGAGAAATTCACCAAAAAATTTGTCTTCAATTTTAACAATTTTATATAATTTCCATTTAGTAAGACACATCATAGTATGACGACAAGAAGCAATGCATTTATGAATTTATTCATTTAATCTAATGTTGGAAAAATGAACAAAATAATTCTGTTAAAAAGAACGAAAAGAACATAGAAGATAATATATGAATATACATTTCATCCAATCAAAAACCGTGTTAGACAATCGTACATTTGGTCCAATCAAAAGGCACGTTATATAATTGCAGCTTAATTATATTGATGGATGATGTTGCACTTGATTATAGATGCAACAAGACAATCTTTGCAATTTGTTGTCTATATAAACAATTTTACGACGTTGGGGTTTGAACGAATTTACAACTTTGTTGTTAATATCAATTAGTTGTGTACAAAAATAAATATGTGTAGTAATACAAAACTTTACCACGTGTTAAAATAATATATATATTCTTGTTAGTTTGAAATTTGTTTATCACTCTAGTTTTATTTTGACACTTTGAACAAATTGTTTGCTGGTTTTTCAAGACTGTAAATAATTGATACACAAATCAAGTTTAGTTAAATTAATTGTTTGAATGCACCCCTGAAATTGTTTTAAAACGTTTGATTCCATGAAATCTTTAATGAATGGCAATAGACAAAGAGTAATGTACTTACTTTTTTTATTTGGATAATTTTGTTTGTCTAATATACAACAGTTGTAAGTTATGTTAATTTATTGTGCATTCAAGTAAATTAAATTTAAGAAAAAATAGCTTTTGTTTTGAAGTACTATATCAAAATGTTTTTAAAGGCGTTAATCGTATTCACTTTTTTTAAATTAAGTGTAGTTAAGAAAAATTTAGCCCCACGTAAGTTTCCTTTGAGTTATTTTATTTTGTATGCTATAAAACAACTCAAATAATAACGAAAACAAAATAATTGTGAAGTAGCAAAGTAATCAATGTTGTTTCGTAATTAAGGGGAGTTTAGAGAATACAGATTTGAATTAAAATATTTTCCCCTTACCAAAGAAATGTTTTCGTGCCATGTCTGCAATTGATGTTGAGGTCAAATAGGGAACGTTCCTCTGAGAGACGTCTCACAAGTGTTCCTTATATCCAGGTTTAATTGCACCTTTTTATTATTATTATTCGCTTTTCTTTTATAAAAAAAACATTTATGATTTACAAGAGTTTTGCTTTGTTGTGAATACAATGTTGGCTTCTCAATCTAATATTAGTTTATTTAACTGAAACACTATAAATTTATGATCAATATTTACGAAATATAAAAGGAAGGAATTATTTTCATTACGAGTTCTCTTAAACTTATGTGTGCTTTGTACATTTTTTTACAAGCAACAATATTCTTTTCATTAATAAGCTTACTACACGTTTTTTGTACCTTTATCCGATTGAGTTATGGTATAATGAATTGTTTAGATAGTTTTTAAAACTATGCTAACAATTGTATGGCCTAAATTATTCCATAACTATTTGCAGAATCAAAAGGTTTTTCGCCTTAAAGTTGGTCTTCTGAATGTTAATATGAGGCTTACTGATGCCCCTGGGGTGATTTCCTTGGTATTTGCTATATCGAGTCCCCTCAATCCTGAACTAAACTGAACCGAACCGAACCGAGCCAAGTTGGTTCAGGACCTATATCCCAGATTGCTTAACACTGAACTGACTCTTGAAATGGGCTCTGACCGTGTCCACCCACCCCTCCTATAACAAAGTGCTGAAAAAGTAGCTTTTCCTCTTGTGGCACTTATTCCGTAAATTTTTTTATTCGATGACCATGCCCCCCCAATAGAAGAGTTATGCGTCTCCTATCTTTAAAAAGAAATTGCACTTTGACCCACTCAACTATCCACCCATCAGTTTCACTTCTTTGTACTCTAAAACAGTGGAGAGGGTAATTACACAGTCTTTATGCATACACGAGAAAAAGGTGTGAGATATAGTCACAACAGTTTGGTTTGCAACCTGGGATGTCTGCGTGACCAATTGCTGTCCACATATGATTATGTATCGGATGAATAAGATCAGGATAATGTGGTTAAATTGGTGTCGTTGACTTTAGAAAAACTTTCGATGTGCCATATACTGTAATTTTTGAAAAGCTTCATGGTATTGGAGTCAGGGACCCATTTCTTGCATGGATTACATTTTTTTTGTCGTGTAAGACTATGCAGGTGTGGGTTCGTGGAATCAAGATTAGAGTTGGTCTGGGGATTAGTGGTGTCCCCCAGGCCACGGTTCCAGGCCCATTAATTTTCATAATTTATAATAACCATCTTGTAGTTGACTTGTCGAAGATAAGTTTTTTTGCGGACGATCTGAATGCGTGAGTCATATTTTCAATAGACCATCATCATGTATGATGAGAGCATCGCCACTTACAGGAAGAAGTCAACACGCTGTCTGCACGTGCACTGTCCTGGGGCCTTGGTTTCTCGGTTAACAAATACGTCAGGGTGCGTTTTTCTCGTGAATTTTATGACCTACCTCCCCTGCGTGATATGTTGTTGGGAACCCACATGATGTAATGCTCGGAAAGACATATAGACCTCGGTGTATTGATTGATCCCAGCCTGACATACCACAATCATGTCTCCAAGATTACCAACAAAACAAGTTGAATTGTCTCAACCTTACTGAGGGGTATAATAAAAAGATCACCATTATTTATGCTGGTTATGTACATTTCCATACCAAACCAATCTTGGAGTGTTGCTCCCAAATATAGAAAAATAGGTGTACGGGGAACGTGAGAAAGGTTGAGGCAGTTCAGCCTCGTTGGATACGCTTTGTTGATGGTTTTGGAGAGATGGACTATGGTGAGTGCCTTAGGGCCCTGTCCTTCTATATCCTCTATGAGGGAGAGACTTTTGTGGACGGACCTGTTTGTGTTGTGGAAGATAGGATGGTTTACCATATAATTATTTATAACATAATTTGTTCTTGATAAAATTAAAAATATGATAAACCATGTAAATGAATGAATCATGAAGTAATATAATTGTTTCGTTTTGAAAGTGTGAAAAATTATGTTACTTATGGTATTAAAAAATAATTTTCAAATTGACTGGTCGGCAACTTGAAATGAAAATAACTTTGAAAAAATGTGTGACTTTTCTAAATGCCAGAATGTTGTTGACCATTACTTATTTGATATTCCCTTTCAGGGTAGCTTAACAATATCAACTTTTTTGTATCTGCGCATCTTAATATCAAAATTAGGATGTAATTTCCCATAGATTTTGTTATTTATTTTCCAAAATCTTATCATTATGTAATCGCTGGATTTTAATAACAGTGTGATGAATTAAGAATATGGTTATAATTTTTTCGTTTTTATTGTAATGAAAATGTTTGTTTTATCAGTCGTATGGGACCTTTTAAATGAGAAGTAAAAAATAACTTCAAAAGCGAACTCAAACATTTTTACAGACCAAAGATAGAACATTACCCTCAATGCACATTATAGGCAATATATCATTGAGGCAATAGAGATTATTGATTAAGAATAACCAGATATTCCCCTTCCTTATACATCATCGCTGGTGACAGGAATCCTATAAATGCCGACAGGCCTTTCCATTTAGGCGCAGATTTAAGCACCACCTTCATACATCTGACCTTTGGTTGGGGTCGCTGGAATAATTCAGCTTCTGATCAACGTGCTTAGTCAAGCTAGCGCATGCATCTTAATTATATAATAATGATAATCTATTCATTTTTTTGCTTCTGATTTTATGTGAACTTTCCCTTGGTCCTTGCTTAAACTCTTTAAAATTGGTGTTTCATTCGTTCGAAACTAAGGTTTATATAGGAGTAAGTTCATGATACTTAACAATGAACACACATCACAAAGGGTTCATCACCAGACATATGCACACATCCACACGTATACATACACACGTATACATACACACGTATACATACACACGTATACATACACACGTATACATACACACGTACACACACACACGTACACACACACACGTACACATCAGATGCTGTTGGCAACCGGCAGTGGATGTGCATTGCACCCATAGCCTGGTCCATTGGGACCAAATAATAAAGAAATAAAAAAAAATATCGAAACTTGTTCAAAACCTTTCTAGTTGTTTGGATTAATATTTCTGTTTTTATCAATGATTTTTTATATAAAGAAAAACAAAAATGTGTTTCATTTATATTGTTCTAAAAGGGCTTTACATTTCTATACTTTTTTCATAATGGTTATTCTATCTTCTTGTTGAATTATACTTTTAAAAACGAAATGTTCGATGCGCCGCAGGCGTATATGTGCACTTGAGCCTGCCTTTACAATTTTGTAAAAAAGATTAAAAAGGCAAAAAGTACATTTCTCAACAAAATATATAAGTTGAGACTCAATTGGGGGTGAGGGGTAGTTTTGATGCTGATGTGGAGGGGGGAGAGGGGAGTCTCACGCATGGTGTGATGGTGAGTGTCTAGCGTGTCCGCAAGCTAAAGCAATGCTGGACGTGGCGTTGGAAATGTTTCTCTCCCAGAATATTGATTCACTCGACTAACAAAGACCAAAGATTATTCATTTGGCATCTTTATCTCATCGTGTTTATGTTTGCTCGTAAATTGTTCTTCTTATAAGTCTTATTTTGTTTTTGATTTCTAATTGAAATGTGTTCATTGTCTACTTGTTATTGCTTCTTTTGCATACAGTTGTGGTGATCCCTGTTTTGGTGGTTGGATCAATATTTTACGTTTTCATGTGAGATCCATTCATTCTGTGTTCTGATATACATGCTTTCAAACAACATCCATTACATGCACTTCATTTTTTGTTGTACAAACATGTGCGGTAACATCACATTGTTAAGGAGTATGTTGTGAGTACGTGTACGAACGGACAAACATACATGTTTATATATACATACAGGCATACACCTGCACACATTCACAGACATACACGTACACATACACAAACATGTACACATACACACATGTATACACATATGAGTATTTCGCATAAATTTGTTTCTTATATAATAAACGTTGACAAAGTTATGAGTAATTAGATGAATGTTTGTGCGCGGAAACAAACAAATATATTAAAGCTACACTAAACAGGATTTGTACGCACGTGTTAAGGCGAGGCTTCTCTTAATGACTTTCGATTTGCATGCGACGTGCAGTGTGTAACTCATTCATTCGACGTCTCTCACTGTAGACCTTCGTTTTCTTTTTCTCGCCGTAACTTATTCTAAATTTTGTCAATTGAGATGCAAAATTCAATTGATAAAGGTGTTGCCGAAGCTAGCGCTGCATGTGCATTGCTCGACATAAATAAAGTGGCTTCATTATGATGTTTATAGACAGCACAGATTGACACTTTTTCCTGTTTTTATCGAGCGTTCCGTTAGGAAAAAGCTCTATATAGGTTTTAATTTTCCGTCGTCGTCGTCTTCGTTGTCG
>JARUHE010307726.1:0-21021 GCA_031471125.1 Archaeomysis grebnitzkii | reverse complement strand
GTCCGATTTGGTTTTTGTTGTTCTTTTAATTTAAAAACTAATGTAATAATATTTTTATCCTCCAACCACCCACCATTAGCGTGTCACTTTCTCCGGTGATTGATGTACTTTGTCACGCCACTTATTTTCAACTTCGGCCTCGACGCTCCCCTACAGGTGATGAGAGGGCGTGAAGCTCCAGGAGTTGCAGGAAGGCTGATTAATTTGGTGGCATGTAATTGAGATGATTTTTTGTTCAGTTTCATTCATGGAGTTGATCCACTTTCCGTGAAAATATTGATTCGATATCGGTCATCGTGATAAATGTTTCACTGTTGAATTCTTTCATATATACATGTGTTGCTTTCTTGTTCTTCTTGACAATGTAAAATACATCAACGTCAGATAAATTTATTCAAATAACTTTTATAATTTTTGAATTTAATTGAGAACCATTTATCATTATACCCTGCAAAAAGCAGCCAACATACGGTACTTATTTTGTGTGGTGGTAAGCAGACAACACCTGCATTGAGAATGACTTAGATAAGGTAGCTCATGTTAACTTTATTATACGTTAAAATGCGGTCCATAAAAAATTGATTACAAGTTAAAACTACTTTCATAACGTGTACGCTATTTAAAAAAAATACTTAATGTGATCCTTTTGTGTAAGCGACAATAATTAATATTTATGGGAATATTCTTTTTAATTATTTACAATTATATACTATGTTTAAATACTTGTCAATATCTCAGTGTGAAATTCTCTAAATTTATCCATATATGAAATGTTTTAAATACAGTAAATAACTTTTAACAACAATCCTAGTAAAAACATATCTTATAAAAAGTCTTTGAATACATAATAGAATTAAATGTTTTACAAACACGATATTACTGTCAGTTATGTTTCGATAATGTTAAATTATAAAAAAAAATTAAAAATATTTAAGTTTTATTTTACACATTCAATTTTGTTTACAGTTTATGTTTAAAGAAAATCATTAAATCTAATAATACAGCAAAAAATATATATAGAAAACTAACGCATTTTAAACAATGCCGTGACATTACATAGATATATTCTATAAATCATTTGATAGTCTTCAACAAAAAATTAACTCCAATAAAATTCCATCAACAAAAAATAGTCTATAAGATAACTGTTAATGTAATTTGTTTTTAAATGTTTAATATACACACTTGATTTGCTTTAAAAATCTCCACTGTAGAGTAAATACATTTTAAAGTTTACTTAACATTTTAACCGTTTTTGTAACACCGGTGATACATAAGTATAATAGCTTACTTCATCTTAAGTAACATCAGTGATACAAAACAAGTTGGTTTTTGTTTTCATACATTTATATAGGCAAATATTTGCCTGTATAAATGTATCAAAAACATAAACTAACTTGTTTTGTATCACTGATATTACATGAGATGGAGTAAGCCATTATACTGATTTACCACCGGTGTTACAAGAAATGGTTAACACGTTAACAAAGCATACCCCTTCTTGCACTTGAGCCTAAGCTTATGGATAAAAAGTACAGAACAGCGAATGCGTGTGAAACAAGAACAAAATGGTAACCACTGTCGACATATATTTAGAGTTGATGGAGAAACAATACAAATAAAATATAATTAGATTATATAGAAAAGCAGATATTAATTTATTAATTAAAACGTCATTAAATCTAATCTCACACTCGTTGCATTTTAGAAGACTCGCCTAAGATACATTAAATCATTGCAATTGCTCAAAATTTGTTTGTTAATTACTTTCTTAATATGTTGGCCTGTTTTTCTAAATTATGTTAATGAATCAAACCTTTTTCTTTTGGGGGAATAAAAACTTGTAGTCTTTTGTTTGTTGTTGCAGTTCTTATTGAAACATTATTGTTTCAACCTTTCAGGTAAACAATTATAATGATAAACATATAAACACTGTTACTTTGTAGTGTTTTAATGAATGTAACTGTTTTTTAAAGCAATTAAGGAGACATGAATGCAATAATAATTAAGTAACAATCATGCTGGCCATGATATATTTATTAATTAATGTGCAACGTTGTTAACAAGTTTGATAATGGTGATGACAATTATAATAACAGTAATATGAATGAGAATACTACATATGTTATGTATACATTATGATGAGAAAGTTGATTATACTGATGATAATGATGGTGATGATGATAACAGTGTTATTGATGATGATAATAACTAATTTTACCTACATCATTATTATTATAGTCTTAATGAATTATATAATTCTAAAAGAAGACATGGTAATGAATATGTAATGATGATGATGATAATCATGATGAATAATCTAGAATGATGATAACAATGAAGATATTTCACAAAGTTTTTAATATATACTATTAAAGGTTTCTATAACATTTCAGGGTTTGATACATTTACAGGATATAAAAGGAAGTTTTATTGAAAGAAATCTAGTAGATTTAAGGCAAAGCCTTTATAGATATTTCGAAAGAAAATAAAGTTGGAACAATAAATTTTCTTAATGCAATATACGACATTACTAAATTAGGACTTATCCGACTAAACAAGATGTAAATCTATATTTGAACTTTGTCGTGTCTTAGCATTAAAAGGTCTTTCTATAAAAAAGTTTGAATCTGATAAATGCATTAAAATTGTCGTTTGCATAAAAACCTGAAAATATTTGATAGCGTGACTGCTTTACAAGGCCAATTGATTTTTATTAATTTAGTGTAACATTAACGCGATAAGTAATTATAAATAATTCAGTTCACTTATAGTTGCCACTAACTCTCAATAAAATGTGGTCGAAAAATAAAAGGGTACAAAAACTTTTGTTTCAAATAGTATCTAAATTTGTGCATTAAATAATATATGTTTGTTAATAAACAACAGGAATTGTTTTTTGCAGATCATTGCTATTGTAATATCAAACTAAGATGTTGATCACGTAGTTATTATGTATATGGTTTTTGTTTTGAAATAAAGTATATTATTATATTAAAATTAAAAAAAATAATAAAACATACACAAATGTGTATACTTTCATTGCTGGATTATAAAACTATTTCTTTCATTATGAGTATTATTTTCCACCATTGCTTTTGTCTTACTATATAAAAACTACAGTTCCTCTTTAATACAGTGTGTTTGATGTCTCACTTGTTTCTTCTTCAAAACATATGTTCTATTCTCATAGATAACAAAGATTTTTTAATTCTCTGATCAATTGTAATTTAATTAGCATAGATAGTTATGTTTTATTCAACTGATTTTTGATCGAAAGGCAAGTTATTCTTTAAAAAATTTGAATGTGCAATTATCAAATTGTATTTAATTTCCATTACAAACTAGCATAAAAATCTTAGCTAAAAAGCTTAATTAAGGAACTCAGCTTAACACTATGTTTCATATAATAAAACTTTCTTAAAATTATTTGCATTAATACTAAAATAGGAGATAAGATTTATATCCTGTTAATAACCTATAGTTGCGTAAAAAAATAAATTCATAACACTTTAAAACTGTAAGTACATGGGTGAGTTCAATCAAAGTTTCATAAAATAGTTTTGACAAACCCAAAACAAATTAGAACTGAACTACTAAGATTGAATAAACATACAAGCTTAACTGTATAGCTATTCTATCTTGTTTATCAAATAAAAATGATTTGAAAACTATAATTTTAAATGATTAAGTGAGATTTATAAATGAAACAAAAACATGTATTTTGCATTTTAACATTTTAGTGTTTTGCAACAACCAATAGAATAATTTAAAACTATGAATTTATATAATTTTTAGTTGAAGAGGACCCTTATTTCTTAGGTGATAGTACAAACTATAAAATTTCATCGTTTATATCAAACAATGATAGCAAAACATCTAATGCGGATAGGCATACATTTTAAAACGCTTGGAAAAGGGATTCAAAAACATATCTTAACTTTGGAAATTAGTAACCACATTTTTTTGTTACTATTAACGGCTGATGTATAATTATGAAACCATAACTGCTTGTCTGTTAATGCTAAACACATTAATGAAGCAAAAAATATAAGCAAAACATATTTTTCATAGTTAAGGTAATCCCAAAGAGAAGATAAACAAACAACCAATACATAATTAAGCAAAATAGAATTTAATGCCACCAAAAATTGTTAAAACAAAAATTAAAGGAAGCGAGAAATGTAAAAAACGGTTATCAATTAAAACTAGATTTTAACGGCCTTTTTGAAGCGAAATTAATGTTTGAAACAAAATTGCAGTTTTTTTACGTGTGCATTTTTGTATTTATGTAAGTTGTTTTTACTGCCAAAAACATTCATACGAGTTTATCTGTTCAGCTTTTTAGCCGAAAATTTACATTTTTATTTTGAAAGTTTATTTTAAATTCACTTTACCTAAAATTTCATCTGTTTAATGAAAATTATGTTTTAAGGAAAATGTTTTTGTTTTATCTTGTTAAATGTTTTGGTTAAACAGCGTAAATTTTATTCACTTGGATGAATATTCATTTTGGCTTTCTTTTCTATTTCCTATTGTGACATTTTTATTAATTTTCTTTTCAGCAACAACAAACTTAATCTTTATTTAGCCGGAAGCATGTTTAAATGTATTTGTTATTACTTTGAAAAGTTGATGAACCAAAAAGGTTTTATTTTTAAATCTATTTCAACAAATGAAATAAAAATGTTGTAGCCTGAAGTCTCGATTTGAAAATATTTAATCGAAACCATTTTTGTTTTACAATTTAAATAAAACAAAAACAACACATTTTTTTAAACTATTTTATTCTAAAGGGTTTACTCGACAGCTTTGAAAAAGTTTTTTTTTTGTAATTGTTTAGTCTTTTTGAACTAACCTTTCTACTTTTTTATATTGTATTTAGAAGAAAAGTTACGCAAATAATGAAACGATGAATACACAATAGTTCGTGTCGTCAAAATAAACCATAACTATCCGTGATTAATTCAGTTCATAAATATTAGATGAAATATAGGCACAAGTTGTGTGAAATATGGCCTCGCAAGAACACAAAAAACATAATGGTAGGAATTAATGAATATAAATGAAGTGCTTCCCATTGTGTACAATTAATTAGTTCATTCATGTGCTAGATTTATTCACTTATTTACAAAGTGTTTTCAAAAATCGTTTGTAAAATGAAATGTTTTAATTATTATTTTTTTTAAATTAAATCTGTTTAAGTTTTATGGGAATCAATTATAATGATAGCAACAATATGAACTATTAAAAATGTAAAACAATCTCTATTCCACTACGTTTATTTTTTAAAGATAGTCTCAAAGTGAACTTGAAAAACTACTTTCTAAATTCGTAAATGGAAAAATAATTGTTGGGCACAAATGTTTAATAATTTGTGTGTACAATATATTATGTAACCCACATTTTCAAAGCGCCCACACACACACACACATACACACATAGTATATGTCAAATGACCTCAATAGAGTGAATGATGGAGCGAAGACTTGAGTCTTATTCTGGTGTGGTACTCAATGATAGAGATCTCGTGTGTTATTTATGTTGTTTATGTAATGCTTAGGCGCCTTCAAATGTACATCCAATTTTATAACAAATTTATGTTAATAAGAATTGAATTAATCAATTGAATTACATCACAATTAGTACCAAAAATTAATATTGGTGGATAATGAATGGTTTTATTATCTTAAACACATACTGTGAATAATAATACTCGGAGTAGTAATAATTATAGCTTTTATATAGCGCCGAAACTATTCAATGAAGACTCTTCAGCGTTTCACATATTTAGGCCTTATTATTATTACCCACATCACCTGATGTGTACCCTAAAAGGATGCAACCGATGTATGGCGCTTCCTTCAAGGGGAGTTAAGCTTAGCATATGGGATTTTAAGAGAATACAGCCACGTTCAAATTCTCAATGAAATAGCCTTAGAGCGGCCTCGAGCAGAAACACCATTTTTGTATGCTTAAATTGTTTAGGAAACTTTTGAATAATCAGGTCAACCATCATTATTAAGCTGCTTCATTAAACATTGGTTCGCCTTCAACAAATGTATAAAATAAGTAAGCTTCAAATACTTTAACTACCATCTACCACAATATACATGTACGATGACCATAACTCATATGGTTAATTTGTAAACATAATGTTTGTATGATAATTATGTACTTTCAAACAAAATTGTTTTGTATGATAAATATGTACTTTTAAACAAAATTGTTTTGTATGATAAATATGTACTTTCAAACAAAATTGTTTTGTATGATAAATAAATATGTACTTTTAAACAAAACTGTTTGTAATTGATTAATACGCGTATGAGTGAACTATCTTTTATACATATATAATCATTTTTTACTTTAGTAAGCACTATTTATTCATCTTTCAAAATTAATAGCATGGCGTATTTTAAGCACATAAAAATAAGTTTTACAATTTATTTCGATAAAATCCTCTTGCAGAAAAGATTAACTTTCAACCTTTGTGATGTTATAACTTTTTCCCCAGAAAATAAATTCTATTTTTGTAACAATGTTCCGAACAATGTTGAAATATAAATCTAATTTCAGCCATTTCGTCATGCATGCACAGCTATGTATATGTGTTTTATTTACTAGTGTTACGAACGTGTTTGTATGTATGAATACCCACACAAATACATACCACACACACATACACACACACGCACACACAAACCCAAATACAAACAATAATATACATATATGAATACACATAGACACCCAAAAATACAAACACACAAATAGAACATTAAATAAAGCCGTCGGCACAGATTATGTTCGTGTTGAATTAATACAATTTTTGCTTCCCGGATTCTTTTCCAATCGGTTGATTTTTCTTCCATAAATTTTGATAATCCAGACAAGACCCTTGGGGCGGACACGCCTCTCTGATCAATACTGATTGAAGGAGACCCCAACGACCTTAAGATTGAAAATGCATTGAAAAGGATGGTCAAAACAACTCTATTGCATGGGTGGACTGACTGTTATCTAGACTCACCTGTTCCTCCATTAAGGACTGATAGACTCAACTTTCTTGTTGGGTGTGGAAGAAATTTGGAGTGAATTATTTTAATTTTCATTTATTGTATTTTTTTTGGTTTTATACTTTGTCATCTGAAAATCAGTTTTTTTGTAACTTTTTGTCAAGTTTGGGTTTTTGTCTTGTTTAATAAATAAACGTTTGGCTTAGATTACCTTTTTGTTCTAACAAAAAGAAAGTTGTTTTACATACATCACCTGTAATACTGTTCAAATTTATAATATGAAACAAACAATACAAATAAATTAATAAAACAAATAACTACAACAGTAATTGGATTTTTTATTTTCAAAATTAATTGCATTAATTCAAAAACTTTCATTTAAATATTTTATTTTATTTAGTAATTATGGCTTAGCAATTCTTCAAATAATTAAGTTATTAAAATAATAATAATTATAATAAAACAAAACTATGAAACACTTTTTGTTTTTCAATATTTAACTATTTAATTTTTTATTTGAAAAAAGGTCGTACGCAATTATTACATCTATTATTGTTTTGTTAACATATTTTTAAAACACGTCCGTTTAAAATTAAGGGTTTATTTTTAAATGTAATCAATTAGTAAATAGCTTTTGCATATAGGCTAAATTAAAATAGATTAAATTTTATAAGTCCAGAGTATATATTATAGATAATTTTATAAAATGTTTAAAACATACTTTGTTTTTATCACTTTTCGGAGGAAAACATATTTACAAAAAAATATACTTTAACTGAATTGTTTGTTAGTTTTTCAATGATTTATTTTGACTATAACTAAAATTGCAACCATCATCACACTCTTATAGCTTATTTCAAGCTTTGATAACAAGGGGTTACATTTTTATGTTAACTTTAACGTAAATTTAACGTTAATAATTTATTGACTCTTCAAAACACAAAAATAAAATTCATGTTTGAAAAATGAAAAAATGCTTCATAATTGAATTAAGTTTGTCCACTATGTTTTTAATTCAATTTATCGTTAACTTAATTAGTGATAACTGTATTTTCAACGTATTACAAATATTACCTGAACTTACTTACAATTGTTTTGTGATTATCATATCATTTCATTTTTTTCTCTGAACTTGATAAGTAATTTCATAAATGAGATCAACATTTTTGCGGTAAACCCAATTAGCAAAACATGGAACATGTTTCGAACTAGGCGAATGTGGAAGTTACCTTTACCTTGAAAGAGTAACCATGACTTGATCCAAACTTTAACATGAAAGAGTAACCATGACTTGATCCAAACTTTACCTTGAAAGAGTAACCATGACTTGATCCAAACTTTACCTTGAAAGAGTAACCATGACTTGATCCAAACTTTAACATGAAAGAGTAACCATGACTTCATCCAAACTTTACCTTGAAAGAGTAACCATGACTTAGTACAAACTTTAGCTTTGAAAAAGTATCCATAACTGTATACAAACTTTATCTTTAAAAGAGTAACCATGACTTGATCAAAACTTTGCCTTTGAAATAGTAACCATGATTTGATCCAAACTTTACATTTGAAGAGTATCCATGACTAATCCAAACTTTCCCTAGTAGCATTGTAGTCACTAATCCTCAGCTATCAACCAAGGGAAAGTCTAAAATTCCTTGGCTAATAGCTATGGAAAAATCAAGGGTTAGTGACTGATCCTTGTATACAAGTCATGATTTTTTGGCTATTATATGGCTAAACTAAACGGGTATCCTTGGCTAAGAGCCAAGGGGAAACTAGCTATGAGCCAACTATCCCCAAGAAAAAAACTGGTTAATAGCCAAAGTTTTTTGGCTAAAAATGTAAAATTATAAAACTTATTTAATAAATACATACAACTAAGTATTATTATTAATACTATTACTTTTCCTATCTATTTATTGATCTAATTTTTCAAGTGTTAACTTTAATTTAATTTTTCAACCTGACTTAGATGGGGCTCGAACTTAGTACCTTTCAATCTTCACGCGGACACTCTACCGTTGTGCTACGTGGAACGTTATGTATTGTAATGAATTTAAAGTGTTTTGACTTGTATTTTCTTTTCAGTTAATGAACGTTATATTAGTATATCTTGAAATATGTTTAATTTTTTGGGGCTGAATAATTTTTTTTGTTAAAGAAAAGTTTACTTAAGATTTTTTTTAATTTAAAAAAGAAAACTAACAAGGGATATCCCATAGCTAATAGCCAAGGGCAATTTTTCAAAATTAGCCAGCTAATGGTCCCTTTCAAATTAGCTAGCTAATAGTCGAAGGGGAACCCTTCAGGTCTTTTACAAAAATTACTAGTTATCGAGTTTTAGATACAAAACAGAATTTCTAACTCTAAATACTTTTCAGCGAAAATGTAAAGTTTTTAGAATTTTGAACTTTTTGCTGAAAACAGTTACAATTTTTTTACAAAACATTGTTAGTCCTTCATTAAAACTGTAATTGGATTTCAATTCAACTTTATAAAAATTTTGATTGAAAAACGTTTTGGTGAAATTTTTTGTTGAACAAATATAAGTTAAAAACCCAAGTTAAGAAATGTTTAAATTTTTTAATTAGTTTTTTGTCTGACTAAATTGTTTCGTTAAACAAAAGTTTCAATTACTAATTGATTTTTTTTTCAATTGAAAAAAAAATATATATAAAAACTAACTTTAGGGATAACCTATAGCTAATAGCCAAAGGAAATTTTCCAAAATTAGCCAGCTATCTTTCCTTTCAAACTAGCTAGCTAATAGCCGAAGGGAAACCCTTTAGCTTAATCCCCTTCTTAAATATATATCTATTAGCTAAGGGAAAACCCTTCCCTTTGGCCCCTTTGTAAAATAGCCAAGAATTAGTGGCTATTAGTCATTGAAATGCTACCAGGGTTTACCTTTAAAAGAGTAACCGTGACTTGATCCAAACCTTACATTTGAAAAAGTAACCATAACTGATCCAGATTTTCCCTTAAAAAAGTAACCATGACTTGATCTAAACTTTATACTTGAAAGAAAAACCATGACTGATTCAAACTTTACTTTTAAAAGAGTAACCATGACTTGATCTAAGCTTTACCTACTACTTTGCAGCCAAGGCTGGTATACGATATGATTGTTCCAATGTTTATGGCAACATACTCAATATAATGCCACTCATAACTACGTTATTGTAATCTAGGATGTACTGTATAATAAAATAAATTAATTAGCACATGGCATTTTTTCTACATCCACCATAAATACGACAACTACAATAAGGTGCGATGCTGCTTCCAATGCACGAAATCTTATAGGAAAATATAACCTCACAGCTTAGTTATTTTTCTTCCACAAAATAAAGTCAAACAAACAATAGTTTTGAGCTTGAATCATTAAATATATTGTAGTTTTGTTTTCTAAATATATTTCTGAATGATTTGTTGTTTGTTTATTTAGAACAATTGTAAATGCATTTATAAAAGTCAGACTAGCTAGTATTCATTTTATATGTGCACATGTATTCGTATTAAAATAGTTTACTCGCCAATGTATTACGCTTTAACTTATAATTAAAACACATTTTTATACATTTGTGTGAGAATAAAACATTTAGTTTGACATAACTGTCATTGATGATGATCGTCCAGAAAACAATGCTACTTAATAAGTGGAGGATGTTGTTAAAAAGTTGTTATCGTGTGCACGTTTTTTATTTTTTTCAAGTCCATTAACAAATCAGAAGTGGAAAAGAAAGTTTGACAAGACCACCTGGATACTCCTGACACCTGATGATGTTTATATGATTTTCATTTGCTTTCAATGTGTTTATTTGGACTTTTGATCGTCCTATTATTAGTGTGCTCTAAGATAGACGAATGATGACTGCTTATAAGTACGAAACCTTCACATGAAATTAACATTTTTTCACCACTAACTTCAATGTGTGCTCCTTATATAACAATAACGTTGTTTTCCGTATTAGGGTAACATATTTTTATTACATAAGATTGACATTGTTTTCCGTGCTAGTTTTAAATCTATTACATAAGATTAACGTTTTTTCCATGCTAGTTTTAACGTACTTTCTATTATGTGTAACTGACATTGTTTTCCATGCACGTTTTAATGTATTTTTATTACATATAATTGACGTTGTTTTCCATGCTAGTTTTAATGTAATTTTTATTACGTCCAATTAACGCCGTTTTCCATGTTAGTTTTAACGTATTTTTATTACATAAACTTAACGTTGTTTTCCCTGCTAGTTTTACCGTAGTTATATTACAGAAAATTAACGCTGTTTTTAACACTAGTATCAAGATGCTTTCTTTATAAAAAATAACGATATTTCTAGTAATAGTCTTAATTTCCTTTCGTAGCATGCAATTTAACGTTGTTAGGTATGTATGTACTGGATAGATGACCAATTTGTAAATGTTTTCCTCAACAACATTCATTTAGAAGCATCAAAAGATTTCTTTGAAAAAATAATTAACCTTGCATTTTCTTTCTCTCTGAAAAATATTTTGTTTATGTTCAGATCAAAAGAAAATAGAATCGATAGAGTGCAATTTATCTCTTGCCAGATAAATGTTTGTGTCGGTGAAATGACATTTATGTTAATAATAAAAATGAAGATAAAAATAAAATGAAAATACTTCCGGTTTGGAAAGATAAAATTCATGACAAAAGTGTTATAAATAAATACATTTTTGGAACAAATGTAGATGAATGAAGGAAAATTAAAACACATTCCTTTTTTCGTGTTCTTTGTGAAACAGTTTCTGAACTGTCTTCTTTATTTCAGGTGATTGATTTGAAACGTTGGATTAGTTTTGGATACCAATAGTCCTTGATTAAGATCACTAATAAGTTTTTGTGCAATGTTGATGCTGGTGTATGGTAGTTCCTAAACAGGTGAATAAAGGTTTAATGCACGCTACAACAGTTAGTGTGTCCATTAATGGCGCAGGTGTTAGCCTGTAAGCCAATGTCATATACTTTATTCTTAGCACTACCTCACCTAATCTAGGAATACTTTACCAGCACAATGTGACGACTTGTAAGTGTTGTATATACACTTTTTTTAATTTATAAGAGATTGTATTTTATAAAAATATTACAACACGATTTTATATGAATAATAAACGTATTGTGTACTTATAAATGTTGATAGTAATTATGGTAGTTTTATGAGTATAATTATGCATTGCTGATGATATATATATATATAGCTCTTTATTAATATTTCCAATAAATTAAATTTAACACTGTTGTCGCTTGTAAGACAATGACGAACAGGTGGTTGCACCACCACCTGTGAATCATCTGTGAAAAAGTAGAATATGTTTGCCCATAATACAGCTCAGGTGCATATGTTCGCTTCACAACTGATTAGACCTTAGCTTCTACTAATGTTTCTTAAGTTCTACTTAATAATTAAAACAAAAATTAATTTATGATTCCTACGTCTTTGTGTTGGTAAGAGTTTTTGTGAAACAGTAGTCTATAAATTAAATCATAAATGCTTATGGTTGGAAAGACCAGATGCTGTTGCTATGACAGCGATGAATGTGCTGGTCATATGGGACCAAGTAAAAATAATTCATAACAAAAAATTATGCAGTCTTTGACTGGTCTTTGCTTCACGTTCAACTAAAGTTGGAGAAAAAGTTAACACACATAAAACAACAACCACGAAACAAAAAAAAGTGGAAGTATAATGATTCACATTCAAAAACAATAAAACAAATATTAATAATAAGTAAATAAAATTATTGTCCAATCTAAATGTTTGGGCCAAAACAAACTCTACCATTCGGAGATAATACGTAATTAGCGCATTAATTAAGTGTAAATTCGTTTTACTTAAGCAATTAATAAAGCTTTTAAATAAATCAAAACATTTAACATGTAAATTAAAACATCGAAAGATATGTTTGTTGAAGTTATTTGTTAATGTTTCTTCATTAATTTGTTGTTCATTGCATAATCAGTTAAGTTATTAAAATTTAAATCAATTTCATTATCAAATCTAGTTTTGTGAGTTTTGTAATTTGTTATTATTATTAAAATTTCATAAACAAATCTAGACTGGTGAGTTTTTTTATTCATTAGTGTTATTACTATTGTTATCAATATTATTATAATTTTTAATATTTAAATCAATATTTTATCAAGTTGGGTTTGGTGAGTTTTGTAAATCTTTATTATTATTACAATTTAAATCAACTTTATTATCAAGTAAGGTCTGGAGAGTTTTAATGTATTATCTTTCTTATTAATATTATTATCTAACGCGAGAGCGTAGTGGTTTTATTTTTCATTTTACAAGAATGTTTATTTAGAATGAAATGAAGAACCATACATTCCAAGCAATGTCCACTAAATAAACTTCTCACACAAATGTACAGTTTTCGAGATAATAACCATTTTATCAAGGGCTAATCCAGATAGAGGCTGGTCCGAATCTAAGCTTGGTTCGGATTTTCAGAACGTAAACATTAAGCACTTAGGGTATGAACGTTACGTTAGTCTTGGTTGGTGAACTAGGCTATTTCTTTGAAGTTCTTTCCAGGTGCAAACATAAAATATGTTTATAGCTTTATATAATCTACTTTTGATTTTTTCTAAATAAGAAAAGCAACGTATTCCAGTTGAAAGAATATGTTATAATAACGAATAGCCTACAATTCAATTTACCTTTTAATAGTGCGCCAGTTTTGATTACTACAAATACAGCTACAATTAGATAGCCGGTATTTATTTCTCGAATATTTAAATTTTTGATAATTTGGTGTTGTCACATCAAACTATCGAAACTTTTAACTAACTTTGTACATATTACAAAAGCAATATAGTTAAGTGCATGTTTAGCAGCAGGGTGTTGATTTTCTACATTTTTCCCAGTTTTATTGCAGATATAGACCACTTTGTGATAACTATATGGGTAAAAGAGTTCAAAAATTGAAATCTCAATCATATAAAACATTCATTTATGACACCCTGCCTAGCAGAGTGCCATAGCACTAACAACCAGGGTTTTTTCTGTAGATATTGAAATGTATCATCATTACTTAGGCTATATGTTTCCAGACAATGACAGGCTTAGAAATACGGGTAAAGGAGCACAATAACGATTACAAAAATGGCAATGAAAATATTGTTTTTTGCATTCCGCAAACACTGGAAACATAATTGATTGGGAATCAGCAAAACTGGTACATAAGTCAAAGGATTTCATTAAACGCAGAATAGTAGAGTCAACGTTATTTGAGAAAATACCTAACATGAACATCTCTCCGGAATTTTTTTCACTGAATGGATGCTTTCATAACATCACTTTGGGAGTGTGAAGCTATAGTATGTATGATAATGTTCTTTCCTAATAAAGTCAACTTTTCTGAAAAGAATCGATCAAAACAAGTTTCTACTGACGAGGGTGTCAGTTGACACCGAAATATATAGAGATAGTTGTTTGAAAATAAACTTAACCTTGTGAAACTGTGTGTTTAATTTTAACTTAGCAAGTTTCAAGTTTTTTTGGAACAATTGGTCAGGGCCCAGTGAATATTTTTTAGGGTTTAAAAATAAACTTAAAGACAAACATAATTGATCAAATATTGATCTGTGGTTAATCTATAATCAGGATTTTTTTTAGTGCTGGACTTAACAAAAAAAAACTTGATAATTATTAGGAATCCATGTTTTTCCATCAGGATTCTATCTTATAAGAAAAGTTAGCAAGTCTTTGCAAACACGTGCGATGAATATAAATCTAGTTTCACACGTGTTTTGTTTTATCGAACCTTACGTAGTTTATTTTGAGCAGAAGTGCAGAATATATACTGTACATGCTAAAATATTAGATATTGTAGCAGTTTCTCTTGATTCATTTAGCTAACCACGTTCAAAATCTTTACAGTCTAACAAACGTTTATTCAACTGTGTTTCCCAATAAAATATTGTGCAATTTGTATTTTTTAAACATTTTTACGCCTTAAGATGGAAAGACAATTTAGACTATTACAAAACAATTATTTTGGTTAATTTGAAAGTTAAAAAACTAAAAAGTTTGGAAAATAATTATTAAACAAGTTCCAAGTTGTTTAGTAATTTTCATAATGGAATTATAGTACCCAAACAATTTAGAAAAATGAACATATTTGCTAAGTTTATTCGTTATTATTTTAAATCACTATAGACTTCCATAAATTTGCGCCTACCTTAATATTCCTGATGTTCTTTTTTTCCTAATACAATTTGCATTGAAGTACCAAACAGAGTTTCTTGATCTAATAAAATAAAATAAATCCTTTGAATCTATGTTAACAAAAAAACTTGATAGCACAACAAAGTCTTAGTCTAGATCTAGATGTGTTCACGTTCCCGAACTGCTCAGCAATAAACTTGGAATTAAAAAGATTGTATGTAACTCGTCATGATTTTCACTCAGTTTTGGTAGAAATTTAATTCCGGTAAACGTTATTCTTTGTTGTGGCAGCTTGTTCCCATTCAATTATTTTGGTGGGAAACATTTTTTATTTTTTTGAGTCACGTAAATATTAGGATAAAAAATTAATTTTCGTCACAGGAGTTGGATCAACTACTTGTTTTGCATCTGTTCCTGTTTTCAATTCATTACATTTGTTATGAAATAATTTTCAATCCATCAGAGTAATGGAAATTATAGATTATGATCGAACAATTATTTTCCTTAAATTATTTGCTAACTTTTATTGTTTGCTTTCAACTACAATGGAGTAAATAATTATTAAAATATATTTAATTAAAACACTGCAAACATATAGGTTGTATTGTTTGAATATATTTTGCTTGTATAACATACATACTTATTTTCAATTGTATTGTTCCATTGTATTAGTTTCGATGTAGTTTATATTTCTTACTTATTAATATTAACTGCAACTAATAATTATGTTTTATCTGCAAGACATTTTATTATTCATTTTCCATTGTTCTAGATTTCATTATAACCCATGCAATAGTAAAATAAGTATCGGAGAATAATACTAAAATAAAAGAAAACTTTTTCTTATTGTTAATTGTTTTTTTTAAAATGTATTTATGCCATGTATGTTAATCATTGCCATGATTTTTTCTATTTTTTGCTACATTTACCATGTAAAATAAAATCATGTCTATATATTCATTAATACTATAATTATTGTTTTGTTAGTATTTTTACAATTGATTACTGCTACTATTGTTTATATTGTGTATCGTTAGTATTGTGTGTACTGTCATTGTTATTTGTATTTATATTTCTCATTATATTCTTCACTAAGTATTATACAACATATTGATACTAAAAATAAAAATGTTTATTTAATCTTTATTAAAAATAAACAAAACTTGAAAACAGACCAACATTAATAAGACTTGTAATATTAATAGTATTATTACTATTAGTTTTATTAATATTAGTATTATTATTATTATTTCACATAACTTTAAAACAACTAAAACAGTAGATAATTCTTAAAATTATGAAATGGTTAATGCAATATACAAAGATCGATTGTTGTGATCCATTAAACTAAAATCTGGTATATCTAAAAACGTCCGTCTGAGAAAATAGAGGAGAATTTTAAAGAGTTGCATTCCCTAATAGCATTTCAGTGGCTAATCCTTGGATATTTTCCAAGGGAACCATAGAATAGCCATTAAATCGTGGCTAATAGCCAAGGATCAGCCACTAACTAGGGATAGATGCTACTAGGGATTGGTATCTCTCAAAAAAATATTATAAATATTATTATATTGTTAAGGCAAATATAGTTTAAAAACTAAAATGTACATACATTAAATATATAAGCTGTACAATATAAGACAAGTTGAGGAAATTTGTAAACAAATTAAGGCTGTGGCCGAGTAAAAGTTATGAATTGAACAAAATTACTATATATAAATATATATATATAAAATACAAAAAAATATTTGATTTCATTGTTCTACTAAGATTTAAAAACCTATTATTTCAAAAAATATTTGTTTAAAAAATAATTGTTCGGGACAATATTGTTCAGAATTATATACAAAAATAAAATAAAAATATATTTGTTTAATAACTCTACTAAGTTGTGGTTAACCAAGATATAAAAACCTATTTTTTCAATATATATTAATTTTAACTTAAAAATTATTCTGGATAATATTGTTCAGATTTTATATAAAAAGCCATTCTTGTTAAATAAAAATACATGTGAAACAAAAATTAAAAATATTTTTTTTTTTCATAATTCTACTGTTTTGGTTAACCAAGATTGAAAAAGAAAAAAATTAAAAAAAACATTTTTTTTCATAATTCTACTAAAATTTAAAAAAAAATTGCGAAAAAAATCCGTCTCCATTATTACTAACATCATCACCATTATCATCAGCATCCTAATCATATTGTTGTCGCACCTTCTCCCTTTTCGACATTGAAGAGGGAGCCCTCACGACGCATCGATGGATCTAGCGGGAAGTTTGGTGAGGAGTGTGATTCATTATATATTTTGTTGTCATAATTATCATTTACATTTAGGCCTAAATAAATAATCGTATAATTAGTGGAACTCACGCAACTCATTTGGTGATGTTGATAATGGTGATGATAGTGATACGGATGATGATAATCATCATTCTTATCATCATCATCCTTATCCTTCTTACCACCATCGTGCTTATCATCATGATCCGTATCATCCTTATCACCATCATCACAATTATTAATGTATGAAAGATGTACACCCTTTAAAAGAACTTCATGAAGTCCACTATTTATACGATTATTTATTTAGGCTTAGATGGAAATAATTCTGAAATTCTTTTGTCGAAATTCTTGGTGTTTTTTTCGCACCGTGCGGAAATTCGTTGAAGCTTAATTTCCGATTAAAACGAAGCTTAAATGAAATTATTTGTTGGTCACACCACAGGTCACACTTTAAATTATTTTTTAATCAATAATAAATATTAAAAGAAATAAAAAATAACTTATTTTTTTCAACTTACTAGTTTCTATTAAATTTGCAAATTTCTAAAATTACCACCCTCACATACATACATGTTTGGTGTTAAGAAATTTTGTAACCTTGTAACGGGGTAAGCCTTTGATTCTTGGCTTTGGGTTCTTTGGGGCCTCTTAAAGATTGATAAAAGCTGTTTTTTAGACAATTTTATTAATAAAATATACAATTTTTATAAGGGTTAACAAGTGTTGAAGAATAACAAAATGATTTCTTGAAGTTTAGCTTGAAACTTCTTTTGTTGATTTTCTTCATAAAAAGAAAGTTGTGGGACATCTCGGTTGAGGTTTTCTTCTTTACAAAAATTTGTTATTTAGTAATTGAAGACTTCGAGATTGTCAAAAGCTCGGCTTCGAGCTTATTTAAGGCTCGGATTCGTGATGCATGTCAATCTGGGATTGCCTCACGGACCGTGAAGGTTTCTTCTTGCAAGTTGATTCTAGATTATTCAGTAATTTTAGTTCATTTTATGATTATAATTTATACTTTTTTGAAGTATCACTGCATCCTGTGTGTTTGAAAAACTTATTTACAAAACTTGGCTCACGAAGGCGCTACCGTTACAAAACTCCACGTACTTAAATAAACTTTAGTGGAGTTTTCAAAACATTTTATATGAAATACGAATTCATATAAAACTGTTGGATATATTGAATAAATTTTTCTTCATGTACCGTCTTCATGCTCAGAAATGGATATGACTATATACATCACTCAAACATTACTATGCTAGTTGTTCTTGCATATTAGTAGACTCACGCACACAAGTTATAAAAACCTTTTTTTTTCAACAAATATTTTAAGAAATAGAAACAGATAAAAAAGTTGATTATTTTTTCAAATCTTCAGTTTCCTTAACTGCACTTTTTTGAAACGGCAAAAATAATAATAACTAAAGATGGAGAAAAAATTGAGATGAAAAAATTTACGCTCAACCAAACAAACGACAGCAAAATACAAACCAGCCATTACAAAAAAAAACATTTGTGCACATAATAATTCACAATATTAAGAAAATTAACTAATGTAATAAAACATAATAATATAAATGATAACAATACTCATATACAAAGAAATTATGAAAAAGTTCACAATAATAAAGTTGTTAATATTAAAGTTAATCATATTAAAGTTAATACTACAAAAGTTGAAAACATAATATAAAATTTAATAATGTTAAAATTCTTAATATTAAAGTTCTTAATAATAAAATTGTTAATACAAAAGTTTTTAATATTAAAGCTGAATATATATTAAAGTTAATAATATAAAACTTCATAGTATAAAAGTTAATAATATAAAAGTTAATAATATAAAAGTTAATAATATAAAAGTTATTAATATTAAACCTGATAATAAAAAAGTTAATAATATAAAAGTTAATAAAAAAAGGTAAGACATTAATGATAAATAAAAGTTAATATTATTTTAGTTGACAATGTGAAAGTTAATGATATAAAATTTAATAATATAGAAAGTTATAACATAAAAGTTAATAATATAAACTTGTTAATATTACAGTAAATAATATAAAACTTATTAGTATAAAAGTTAGTAATATAAAAATTTCTAGCATGACGTTTAATAATATAAAAGTTACTAATATTAAAGTCAATAATATAAAAGTTAACAAAATTTAAGTTAATAAAATAAAAGTTGATAATATTAAAGTTAATAATATAAAAATATTAACATAAAAGTTTATAATACAAAAAATATTAACATGAAAGTTTATAATATTAATAAGTTAATAAGTTATTATAAGTTAATATTATAAAAGTGAATACTGTAAAAGTTAATTTAATCAAAGGCAATAATAATGAAATAATGAACAATAAGATTTAACATTACCAATACTTTATTACCATTTTGTTATTAGTCATATTTGTAATAAAATTTGTATAAAAGTTTCTGATCAATTAACAGAATTTGAAAAATGAGATAAATTTAATTGAACATCTAAATGCTAAACTTGTTTTATATTTTTATATCAAGTTTTTAATTATTTTATGAAAATTTCAATATTTTAATTACTTTTAATATTTTTATATTACCCACCGAAGTTTTAAATGTTAAATAATTGTAGTTCTTGTTTACATAATTTTTACTATCGGAAATTGTGGAATTTGTTAGCAAACGTAAATGTTATAAAAATGTTGGTGGCCAAAACCAGAAAAAAATTATTAAGACCTCAATCATGTACCAAGTTTGTATAAAAAATCACACACAAGTAGGCTGTATGGTTATATGTCTTTACCCAACGGTATGAAAAGTTTTTTACATTGCAACATGTTTTGGTTCAGATTGGTCATGAATATACCTCAAGTTCACAAAAACGCCAACCTAACAAAATAATACATACGACTAATACAAACGAAAGTTAAGACATTAATGATAAATTTTGTTTTAAACTTTATAAACCTTAATCCATTAATTCTTGACAAAGACTAGGCCACATTAAAGTAGTTGTAGTTACCAGGCAGATCAAACACAGAAACTGTTAACAACTCAAATGGATGAAATGACAAAAAGTAATAATGAACTAGAAAAAAACATCTACAGTACATTGCAAACGAAACGGAAACAGTCTATTAATGCATCCCAATGTTTCCTAATGCATAAAACTGTATATAAATATAAAATAAAACGACAATTATACTTCATAAGAATATGGTTTTGAAAGTAATGAAATATTGAATTATATGTTGGGAAAGTGTGTTCAAATAAGTTATTGTATTGATAAAAGATTTAAATTCAAATATAATGATTACATTTTCAAGTATTATGAAAAACATAAAACTAACTTGGAATTATTTTATTTGTTTAGTCAAATGAAACATTTTAATACCACTTTCAATCACAAGTTACACTAACTTTGAACCGTCAAACATTAAATTATACATTTATATGTGTGTACATGCATATACACATATATACTGTATACACATTAATATATATTTATATATATATATATATGTATATA
>JARUHE010307715.1:0-12298 GCA_031471125.1 Archaeomysis grebnitzkii | reverse complement strand
ATATACATATATATTTTTAGTAATGTCATTTACAACACAATTAAATTTTTGAATTTTTTAGCAATCTACTTTGACATTTTTTGGAGCAAATATTGAACTTGTCTTATATCACTTCAATACAATTTTAATTATACACATTACAATACTTACATTAGATCTTATTTAGTGATGTTTATTAACATGTTGTATTTATTTAAATCATTTTAAATCCAATTCGTTAAACTTTTTATCTAGAGCTCCCACCACGTTGTTAAAAATTTGAATAATAAGGGTTGCTAGATTCTGGTGGGTTGCTAAAAATTTATTTAATTTTACCCATTTTTAAGAGATTTTCAACTTTTTTTGATTTTTTATATTTATACAAAATAACATTTATCAATTTATATTTATGCATACTACAATTGAACAAAAGTTGTTTATAACAACCATCTAACCAACATTACCAAGAATAATTTTTTCATAAAATAAATATTTATTGAATTACAGCCACGCGAGATTGCAGGTCATCTATGGCTAGTTATACAAAACTATTAATAAAACGCTGAAATTGTAATTTAAATCAAATTGTTTAATGTTTTGATTTTTTTTAAACTTTTCATTATTTATATACTTTAATATATTAAACAGCGTTTAATATTTCAGTAGTACATCGTTAAAAAAATAATATACAATTCAATTACCTTCATGTAGTTATTTCTACGTACCAATAGAATTAGTTTTGTCCGATTCTATGTAAGTGAATCAGATAAAATATTTACATATTCTGTTTTGCATTCCATGTCGTGCACTCTCCGCGTAAATTTCAGTAGTTAACGTTGTGCAGCCATGTAACCCTATGACGCCTGGCAAAAACCCAGTTCCCGGTGAATGGAGGTTGTTTTTAAGGATAGACTTGCCTCTATTTTTATATGCATAATCAGTATAGCCTCAAGTTTTTAAACATACAACCAAACTGGCAATACGTGTTGACAAGTTGGACAAATACCTATTTACAGTTTAGACTGGAGTTGTAATGTGTTGTTGCCTAGTGATGTTTGTTTGCTCTGGGAAACGCCCAATAAAATTAGAATCAGTTTTGACATGCATTTTAAGGAATGAAAAATGATCTATTATCTACCTTGGTTTGTAGTTCAACACATTTATTTGTTATGGTTAACATCGTAATTTACGATAATTTATGTTCCTAGTAATAAGGTCTTCAACACTGATCAGATGAAAACCTTTGAAAGTTTTCAACCTATTTGATCCGATATATGTGTGTAACTTTTACCATTCCGTTGGCATACCTTTGAGATGCAGGAACGTATATGATATCAATGTTAATTAATACTAATTGTTCGAAGTGTTTGTGGTTCTGGGTAAGGAAACAGGAATTGCATGGATAACCTGTATTATTAGATACGGACGAAGGCATTGTGTATGGAATGGAACTGCTTCCTGATTGCTTCTTTATCACAAATAGCATTGTATGGTATATAGTCTATCAGGTTAATCACACAATGTTCAGTTGGTTTTAAATGTTTAATGTTTTTCATTTTTGAATACCAATAAATAAAAACTACCGAATAAGCCCAACTATTTTAAATCTGATAAAGATGCTACAAGTTCACCATTTGATCTAACCAATAATTATTCGTCGATTAAGAATATTTGTCTTCCCTAAAATCAACTTTCTTAATTAGAAAAAATAAACTGAAGTCAAAATGAAAGATTTATTTAACTGCTTTCCAATCTTAATGAACGTTCAATTTAGACTTACCCTAATGTGAATGGTTATTTAATGATATTGTTTTGTTCTATTTTGTTTTAAATTAAGGTTATTTTTATTTATTTATTCTTTTTCTATTTGCATACATTTTTTCAACTCTAGAGAAAGTAAAACATCTTTATTTCATTGACATTAAGTTGAAATCATTGAAGAAATTTATTTTTTAAATTTGAGATGATGAAAGACGTTGTCGTCACAAAATTGAATTCTACTTCATGGCCTTTCAACAGCCACGGGGTCTCAGCTGAATCGCCACGGGGGATATGACATCCTTACGAAGACTTTGCATCGAAATCTATTTCATTTATTTTCATTAATTTTCAGCAAAAACTGATTAATGGCAATCTTACTTTCCAACTGACATGCTGTCAACTTTTACTAGTGGTCACAGTTTTGCTTAATAGGAACTCAACATAATAGTTGGCAAGCGTAATGCGACATTTAATATTTCTCAACCTTGACTGAAAGTCCAGCTTCCATGGGGAGGAGACGGATCTTTTCAGGACTTGAATTTTTTGCTCATGTTTTTTTTAAATATTTTCCTTTATTTTGTAAAACTATTTTCACAGAAAATAGTAGTTTTCTTCATTGGTAAAATTAGGACTTACAATATTTTTAATAATTTTTTTTTCATTTTGATTTTACATTTTTTATTGTCTTATATATAATTCTAAACAATGTTGTCCAAAGGAATTTGTTTTATAAAAAAAATACCACTTGTCTGGAACATACTGATTTGCAATTTAGTTCAAATCAATCCATTTGCAGTTGGCAAATGATGTCCAGGAACTTTAACGTCAAACCGAAGTGTGTCAAAAAACATTAGCTTCAAAAGCGAATGTTTTTATCAAAATAGTTGAAAAGTTAATTTCGAGGTCACGTGATAGACGAAATTCATGGTTCATTTTTATTTCTTCACGGTGATTCTTTGTCTTCGGAGATTTAATATTTATAATTTATTGAAGGAATTAAATGATTCACTGGACTGAAGATTAACTTTTTTATGGCAGGACTGTTTTTTATCGTTTTCATCTCAGGAGTTTTCCTTTTTGGTTTCATTCTTGACATAATGTGATCAAATCGACATATGTTCAAAAGTTACGCAAATTAATTTTAATTTTCATAAAATCAATGAAATCTTGCGTTAATATTTGTTTTGTATTTTATTGTATTCTCGTAAACTTGCATTGTATGTGTGGTTGTTCCTAGACGTTCTATACTTACCAATACAAACGTACACAGACCTAAATTGTTTCTTATTAGATTAATCCTCCTTGAATGGCAATAATCTCTCCATAAATAAGCACGGTGTTATGTTTCACTTTCAATGCATTAAAACTTAAAGTGCAACGCAAAGTTATCGTCAATTTAATGAAACAATTTTCAAATGCTGTAATTTTATTCCTTGAGCAATCGACAACTTTTTCAGCGAATTTTATTGATTAATAAAAATAAATATAGTTTTTAATGAATAATTTATCGCTAATGTTATTTTCGTTAGGTACTGCAAAATGTAAAGTTTTTTTTAGTTATGTTTTAAACAAATTGTTTGATATTTAAATCGAATACTGTATTGGTAAACACTGTCTTGGCGGAATAAGATTGGTGATGCTATAGAAACCAATAAAACGTTTTCGGTTGGAAATTCAAGATAAACCTTTCGAAACTTTTAATATTTTGTCCATTGTGCTGCGGACGATTCAGGGACTCCCGGAGCTACCCAACCCCACAGCAAAAGCATATTGAGAGTGACTTCAGGTAAGGGTTGCACCGAACCCGAATGCAGAATGTCTTGCACAATTCAGCTTCAGATATGCATCCAAAGTGAACAACATCCCCATTTTGAGACACTTTTTCACTTTTATTTTCAGCTTTCACAATATCACAAAATTGTTAGAATTTTAAATGTTTTTTATGTAATCACTTTTTTTAGGCAAATGCAAATAGTTTTAAGCTGAATTTAGTTTAGTACAAAAATGCACACACGTACCAAATATTACTTTCAAGGTGTGTTAAACTATTGGTTTACATTTGTTTTGAAAATTAGAAAATAAGAAGAAAGTTAAGTAATAGTTCTTAAAATTGCAATATCTTGCCATAGGCTATGTAGCTTTGACAGCAAAATATGCGTCCTTGTGTCAAATAAAAAATAGCAATAATGAAATTATAAATTATTATTTTCTCTTGTAAATTCCATACTGTGAAAATGTACCCTAGATTTTCATAGAATGGAATTTACAAAAAATAATCATTTATAACTTCATTATTCTTATTTTTTATTTGAAACAAGGACACATATTTTTCTGCCGATAGTACTTTGCATTTATAGAAAAAAAACGACTTATTGTGATACAATAAAATTGGTAATCTTCTTTATTATTTAGTTTCTCTTTTCCATAAATAAAGGTATGTATAAATAAATACATTATTTTAAAACCTACTTGAAAACTTGATTGGATTAATATTTTTGAACAAGCTATTGTTAAGTTTCTGTTCGTAAATTTCAAATAATGTAACTAAAATATGTTGCACAAACCATTGCAAGTTGAGGTCTATGAATGTAATAAGTTGGATGGTGTATTGTAACATAGATACTCGACATTTGTTTTTTTTAAATGCTGACCATGAATTACTTAGTTTTTTTTATGAAAATATGCAGTTAAAGTTAAATTTGATTTCCAACATGATCATTTTAATACATTTCAAAACACACTAAATGGTCCATTGCTTGATACTCTTCATTCATAGTTAGAAAATGTATGTTTTAAATGTGAAAAGTTGGTTTAAATTGATTTAAAATAATACAATCAATCAAAGCATAGGAACAAATCTGTGCCCTCTCACTATTACTTCCTCCACACATGCCTGACAAAATTTATTTGGTCTGCTGAGGGTATTCTACCCACATCCATCAATCCATCTAATAACTTCAATCAACTCTCCGGATCAGATGTAATACATTGACAAACCATATTAACCCCCTACGATGTAGCTCCTTAACCAATTCCACTAATCCCTATACACTACCCTGTCTGTGAACGCCCGCCAAATACCACAACATCCTCACATCACACACTTTCGGCACTCTATTAAATCTCTCTGCCAGTAGCCAAGCCTCGGCATCCTACCTCAAAGCAGACTTCATGCAAGTTCCACAAATCATAGCCTTTGTTGAGCATTAACCCGCACACCTTTTTCATCATGCAAACACAACTCCTTTTTTTACTGTCATCTCCAAGGCCAACATATCTCCAAGGTGGTGTTGAGAGTTGACTCATGGTGTGCACCGACCGAGGTATCTTTTGCAGTATCTCAACATTTATATAAGCAGACAAGCATTTCAGTTTCTGGATTAGTTTATCTTTTCAGGCGATTCAGAGGCATTCCATACTTTTTACATTTGGCAATGAGGGTTGGTGAATTTATCTTTTAACTTGGTTTGCTTATTCCAGATAACTTTCGTATATGTGTTTGGTCGAGTGTGCATAGCAAAGTTCTAGATAGGTGTAGCAATTCCGATGTCGTCGGCGTTACACATAGGGCACACGAGATTAACCCATGACTCTCTCTTTTGCTTGGGAGCAGCACATGTTCCCTGACCTACAGCTGTGTGCTATCTGTTCAATATATTTCTACGGCCTGTGCAGCCTACTCTGGTGCCTTGGCTTGGCCGGGCTTCCTCTGACGAGGATTTTAAATGAAGATGTTCCAATTCAAGAGTTGGTTGAATTTTTAAAATCTATTGGACTGTTTTACCGGCTTTGATTAGCACTGTTTTAGTTTTTAATCTTTTTTATACAAAATTTTCACTAAACTAAAGTGATTTTATGAATACCATTTAACAAAAATTAAAAGTTGTTCATGTTTTTTAATTGAATCGCTAATAATTACACTAGTTAATGTTTGTATTTTTTATCTACAATGGTTGAATTGTTTCAAGACTTTTTTTTACCAAAATATTGATTTAAAATGAATTTAACAGAAGATTTAATCTTAGTGGAACAAATAGTATTAAGTTTATTTGTTTTGATGTTTTATGACGATTAGTTTCACGTTTTTCATTAATTTAAATCTGGATTGATACATTTTTCATTATTTTTATCAAAGTTATTATATTTTTTCTTGTACGATTGTCATTTTTTTTAATACAAAGTTTTATATGGATTAAAAACTAGTTAGTAATTTCACTATAAAGGTTTCAAGTTTTACAATGTTGAGCTAAGAAATAAAAATATGCACAATTTTCGATTTTTGATTTTCATTATTATTGGATGAAACTTTATTTAGGAGTATCCAGGATCTAATTTAAATCAACAAAAAATAAATGTATTTTTTTGGTATGATTTTTGTTTGCAGAATTCAAAAAAAATTAATTTCAGGAGGAGCTGAACATGCTCCTCAAATGTAATTTAAAAACAATTTTGAGGAAAATTGTTTGGTTATTTATTCATTTTTTGAGTGAAATATTGTTCATTCTGACAATTGATTGACACAGATGTTTAACTTGTTCATCACAATCCTGAAAATTTATTATTCAATTTTTATGCTTATTACAAACATGGTTTGACATCATTATTGAATATATTTTTTAATTATTCGCTTATTTAAATACAATTCTCATTTACCTCAAATAATAATGATTTCTGTTTGGAAAGAAAGTTCTGAAAAATATTTGAATATTTTTAATCAATATTTTGTTTTGAAATCTTTTATGCATCGTTTAAAGCTTGTCTGAATCGATATGAATGCATTGCAAGTCTAAGAAAAGCAAATGTTCAAAGTAAATGTATTTATAAATAACTGATGAATCTTTGAAGATAAATTCCAATACACGATTCGAAGCCATAAATTATATTTAAGTTTGTTAAGTGTAGATGCCGACATGTTTGGGAGTTCTTTACAACTGATTTATTCACCATTTCCAAGGTACTTTGTAGTACTTTAGTACACTCCTCATGACCCATCGAAGGTACTTTGTAGTACTTTAGTACATTTCTCATGACCCATTGAATGTACTTTGTAGTATCTTTAGTACATTTCTCATGACCCATTGAATGTACTTTGGTAAATTCCTCGTGACCCATCTTGAACCTTCTTTGCAGCTTGTTCTTTTCGGTTACTTCCTCGTTTCTACTTTTTGATCTACATTGTTAAGGCTTTGGTACTTCCTTCTTCAGTGTCGGCATTGAGATTATTTGAATATTCAAAGCCGTAACTTGGCGAACATTTTTAAACATTTTTGTTTGATGTGTTTTTTCTTCATAATTGAATTCTTTAAAATTAAAAAGTTTTATATTAGTTCATAGTATTTTTATTGGAAGGTCAATTTCTCCTTATAAATATACTTATACATTTATACATTAACTTAAAATTATTTTTGATAATAATTACTCGAATTATGCAGTTTGTTTTTATTTTCATTGTTTTATTTTTGAGTCCAGTATAAATAATTTTGCATTTTTTCTGTTTAGTTGTAGTTAGATTTATTTATTTTCTTGATAGCTATTTGTAAACTATTTCTTACATTGTGTAAATATAATAATACTAATAATGTGGCTATTGATATTATTATTTTGTATGTACATTGTGTGAAAACAATAATACTTATAATGCTGTGGCTATTATTATTTTTAGGTACATTGTGTAATAATAATAATAATAATAATGTTGTGGCTATTATTATTATTGTTGTTTAAATGTACATTGTGTAAAAATAATAATACTAATAATGTTGTCACTATTATTATTTTTAGGGAAATTGTGTAAAAATAATAATAATAATAATAATAATGTTGTGACTATTATTATTATTGTTGTTTTTATGTACATTGTGTAAAAATACTAATACTAATACTGTTGTGACTATTATTATTTTATGTAAATTGTGTAAAAATTATAATATTAATAATGGTGTGGATATTATTATTATTGTTGTTTTATGTATGTTGTGTAAACATAATAATACTAATAATATTGTGGATATTATTTTTTTTGTTTTTATGTACATTGTGTAAAGATATTACTAATAATGTAATAGCTATTATTATTGTTATGTGTATGTACACTTGTACATATAATAATACTACTAATGTTGTGGCTATTATTGTTATGTTAGTATTTGGATAACACTGAAAGTTTTAGAGGTCTCAAGATAAAGTTAACTTTTTTTCAGTAATTTTTTTAAATTAACAGGTTAATTTATTTTCATTAATATTTAAGAGACATTAAAGTTTGCAAGAAATACTTATTTTTGTTTAACTGTCTGTTTTGTTATTTAATTTAATTGAATAACAAATATTTAATGTTTCCATAAAATAATTATTTTTTGTCAAGTTGTTTTATTTCTTTTGTTCGATACAACTTAGTTTTATTTTATGCAATTACAAATTTTAAACATTTCATAAGAAACTATCATTTTTGTGTTTTGCTTTCAATTTCCATGTACTGTATTTATTTTTTATAATGGCTTAGGTATTTTTTTTTATAAATTACATGAAAAAATACTAGTATTATATAAGAACACTTTTTATCTTTACAAATACCTTATTTAAGTTTTATTTGAAGACTTCAAGCAAGCAAGGGATGGATTAAAATGTTATTTTTTGTGTATAAAATATAAGTCCAAGTTCACTACCATCAGGTAGGAAATAAATCTAAATTAATTTTTTAGTTACAAAAGTATTAGTTTTTTTTAGCAAAAAATAGTTTTCAAATGTCAAATAATTTAGCATTACATGTAGAACTCTAATTACAGTTTTAAAAAGTAAAGTATTTATGTATTTTAAATGTTTATATTACGTGACTAAAAGGCAATTGAATGTAATTAAGCGCAATATATATTAAGTTTGTTATAACTAATTTAATTTGTGTTCTACTATAATTATATAATTTTCAAGCTTAAAATAATATATTTAATTATTCTTTATTGACCAATTAACCAATGAAAAAGTGGACACATTTTGTTTATTACATCTTTAAGATTTTAATTTTGTAACTATTTTAACAAACTTTCTTTTTATGAATGTTTTATTTTTCAAATTATTGTAAAGATTTTATTTAAAATTTGAAGTTTTTGTAATGTCAAAAAAACTTGTTTGGTATTGAGTGTCTCGCTTTGATCTGAAACTTTATTGTCGCTAATTAATATTTATAGACGCCTGAGTTAAATTAGTCTGGAGAAAGATTTATTTTTAATTTTTGTAGCCTTTATCTATTTTGTTCATTAATTTACTGACAAACAATTGAATACATATTTATGTAGAGGTTCAACAAAATAAATAATAAACAAATAGTGATCAGGAAAAATACAACCTATTACAAAATACTTGATTAAAATATAAAAAAAACATTTGATTAAAATATAAAAATTGAACGAAATTGATATAAAAAAGTGATTTAGATTATAAAAGGAACTAAATTATAAATCTAAAATAAACTAAATTAAAAATATAAAATAAAATAAATTAAAAATATAAATAGATTAAATTGAAAAAACAAAATAATTTAAAAATATGAAATAAAATAAATAAAATAAAACTATAAATAAATTAGAAATATCAAAGAAACTAAATTAGAAATATAAAATAAAATAAAATAAAATAAAATAAATTAGAATTTATAAAATAAATTAGAAATATAAAACAAAATAGAAATATAAAATAAAATAAAATAAAATAAAATAAAATAAATTAGAATTATAAAATAAATTAGACAAATAAAACTAAATAAATTAGAAAAATAAACAAAATAAATTAAAAATATAAAATAAAACAAAATAGTTTAGAAATATAAAATAAATAGGACATACAAAAGAAATTAAGTTAAAAGTAAAACTAGCTAAATTAAGTTGAAATAAAAATAAATTAAATTAAAAATAAAAATTAAGTTGAAATAAAAATGTGAAGAAATTAAATTTAAAGTCAATTAAACTAAACTAAGGAAAAAATAAAAGAAGCTGAATAAAATTTAAAACCAAAAACAATATAAAACAATAAAAAGTATAAAACAATAAAAAGTATAAAACAATAAAAAGTATAAAACAGTAAAATAAAACTGACCAAACTTGTTCTTTTGCAGAATGTGAGCGAGGCGAGACGGACGACGAAGGCATCGAGAGAGACTCAGGAGACTCCGACGACGACGCCGCCCCCACCACAAACTTCACCCTCAGAGATGCACTTCAGGTGACCTTTTTTTATTTTTTGTAATTTTCTTATTTATTTTGTAATTTTCTTATTTATTTTGTAGTTTTTTATTTATTTTGTAATTTTCTTATTTATTTTGTAGTTTTTTATTTATTTCTTAATTTTCTTATTTATTTTGTAATTTTCAAGTACTTCGCAGGTTAATAATTACTAGTTTCAGAATTTCACAAACAAATTAAAACACAATTTGTTAGTACGTTGAAACGATCATACTTTGACAGTTGCGATATTGTCATGATTCTATTTTATATCTTGACTATGCGTTTTCATAAAAAATCAAATAAGATAAATATCTTGTTCTAGAAAACGTCAATTGATTGGAAATTCAGGTAAATGTGTTGCTCCATTGGTCAAAACAGAATTAAAGAGAAATTGCAATTCGATATAACCGATGTCATACCAGCAACTATATGTCTGTATATAAACACAGCCTTGAGGGATGAGGTTTTTAAATGCTGTGTGTCGCTGTGAAAGGCCGCATTTTAAGGAGAACCTCACTCTTCCCTTTGGGTTGCTAACTAGCAGCTCAGATGACGGGTGGTACATTCATATACATTTTATAGTGGTTGGGGGTCGCCTTAGATCCTAGTCTTAATTACCCTGTAGGGTAGAAGGACTATAAACAGATAAACCAACCAACCAGAATTGAAGACTAGATCTCGTATGTTTTTCTACGCAATTAATTCAATAATAAAAAAAATTGTACAAGCCGTGAGGTATATTTAAAGTGAATTATTCATGTTTTTCAATGAAAATTTGCATAAAATATATTTGCACTCGACTGTAATTTTCCAATTACAATTAACATTGTAAGATTTGAATAATATTTTGTGTTAATGTTTTGTCGTTTTACAGATGTGCGAAGAACGTCTTTCATCACAAGAGGTCGAAACGACCGTAGCCGACCATTACAAAGCTGTGGTTCGAGCCATGCTGGCAGAAGCAATCGACCTGAGCTTCTTCCTTTCAAAAGTGGCTGAAAGCACGAAATTGGTCGCCCAACATTCTTCAGATTTACTTAGTTCTGAACACGATTTACACCAGCTTCAAACATACGATTGGGTGAGTTTCTTTTATTTATTTACCACCGTATCTTTACGATGGAAACTGTTCATAGTCCACGTACGTGGGCTATCGGTTGTCGTTGTCTCCCCTTGGCCATGTTCTAAGTATTTTTTAAAGTATTTGTTTTTATTTGCATCTAAATATTTACTTTGCTTGAATAATTTGTTGGTATATATATTATAGTTTAAAAAATACGGTCTTTAACTAAGCAACTTTGACAATATACCACAGTACCACTACTTTTTTGAAATATGCAGGTTAATTTTGCAGTTATGTAAAAGCTCTATATAGGTTTTATTTTTCCGTCGTCGTCTGCACCTGAAAATAAAGTAGTGTTAAACAACTTTATTTTAGGAGTTACAGAGAACTTTCATAAACAAAAGTTGTCCATCTGAACTTTCCAGCTAAAATTTTAATAAATAATTGTTTTCAAAAGTTAACATTTACAGAGTTAAAACCAAAAAACCCTCAAATTTTAACTCCTTAAGAAATTTTGAGTAAAAGTGTTAAGTTTTTTTGTTTGAAGAATAACAAAAACTTGTATTGAAGAAAAGTTGTTCATCATGACCATCCAATAAAAGTTGCCAGGAGTTATTTTTTTTTGAAAAACCCACCTTAAAGAAGGTATAGCCAAAAACAGAGTTATAAATAATTTTGTTGAACAAAAGTTGTTTGCTATGACTATTAAACAAATATTGTTAGCAGTAATTTAAAAAATATATATATTTATGGAGTTACTGTATAGCCAAAAAACAGAATTTGTGGAAATCGCCTAACTTTCACCTAAAATTCAAATTTTAAATTTATTTGAAGAGTTTCAGAAAAATTTATTGAAAAAAGTTTTTATAATGACCATCTTATCAATACTATCAGAAGTATTATTTTTTTCCAAAAATCAATATATCAACATTTACTAAGTTATAGCCAAAAAAATCCTTTTTTAAGCAAAAGTTCGACGTTTTTTGTTTGAAGAGATACAAAAAGTTATATTGAAGAAAGGTTGTTTGCTATGACCATCCAATCAAAATTATTAAGTTTTTTCAAAAACCTATTTTTTAAAAGTTATAGTCAAAAACAGATTTTTTAACTCTGAAGAAGTTTAAAGTTTTTGTCGAGCGTGCGTAGCGAAGCTCTACATAGGCGTAGCGTTTCCGATGTCGTCCTCGTCGTCCTCGTCGTCGTCCTCGTTGTCGTCGGCGTTAGACAATTACTTGAATGCTTATATATCATCTATACTATTATTATTTCTTTTCATATAGGC
>JARUHE010307704.1:0-12299 GCA_031471125.1 Archaeomysis grebnitzkii | reverse complement strand
GTGGCTGATCCTTGGCTATTAGCCACGATTTAGTGGCTATTCTATGGCTTCCTTGGAAAATAGCCAAGAATTAGCCACTGAAATGCTACCAGGGGTAAATAAGCTATGACTGGGTAGTACATCGCACTAATTACCGCGCACAATATTTGGCGGCAAACGTTTTACTTATAATTGTTATTTTCTTAAAGACATTCATTGATAAAACACATTCACTAGATGACCTACATGTTTGCACTCAAACCTAAAAAAGGTTTAATTAACACCTGCCCAACAATTGTTATTGACTTATAGGCATGTTTTCGATTATAACAGTTTCAAAATGGGAACGTCACTAATACGTCAGTTTTAGAGAGCTCGGAAACACAAAACGCAGAAAAATTTGTAATACAAGTCCGTTGTTTATGTAAACAAGCTCCGATGAAAGTTAACTTTTAATTTTTCTTTAAAAAATCAGCCTAAGGTTTAACTTATGAAAGTTTTAATTGAATTAAAATCCTATTAACATAAAACAAAATATTTAAAAGTTTATAGTTGAATTATGAAGAAGCTGATGGCAACTAAAAATCGTCATAATTGATTGATTTGATATTTTTCTTTATTATTTTATTCATAAATAGTTTATAACCTATGTATATATACATTTAACTTGTTTATTAACAATGTATAGAAATATTTAAAGAAAATTTATCGTCTTGAGATATACAGCATTCAATGTTTAACATTTGTGTTCCATGTCGTCACCTCGAAACTACCTCAGGACCTTGTTTGTAACATTTTGCTTTTTTGATGAAACAGTTCGCAAACTGTTTTGAAACTGTTTGCTAACTGTTAGAATCGGAAACATGCCTTATATGAGTGGAAATCATTGCAATTTTATTTTGTAATATAATTCTATGTATTAGAGAAAATAAAAAAAAAATTGTGCAAAAGTTTATTTTGTATCGGAAAGATTCATTGATTATAGTCTGGGGCCTAAGAATAAAAATAAAAAGTAAACTTACGTCGCTATGCAATGGGCAGCCGTCAAAATATGTTGGTCATCTATGAGAGAACCTCCGCAGAATTGTTTGGGTCCTTTAAAAATTGCTGCCTGCAAAAAAAAACATCTTTACAAAAAGTTTTTTTTTAAATTTATTTGGATAACAATGATTGCTCTATCGAAATTGTAGCCCATTATCATTTTTTTGCCACGTTTCATGTTTTATAATTATTAATACTTGGTTTATTCAATCTTAATAACTCTTTTTTTTAGTTTGAGTTGTCACCGTCTACAAATTAAAACTACTGGTCGAATATAAAAGTTGAACAATTTTTAAAATAAAACAATTAAAAAACAATTTGATGTAATTTTGTTTTCTTGAAAATTTGGTAAGTAACATATATAATATTATCCCAAAAAAATATTTATTCAATTTAAATCTTTTTGGATTATGATAAAAGTCCATTTTCAAAAATTATTCCTCAAGAGTTTTTGTATTCTATGATACAATATATTTGAGTTGACATATTTATTTATATTTGTTTTTGTTTTGGTAACATTTTCTGAAATATGAGATTATAAACTAAACTTTTCTATATCATTTATGCTTTTCATTGCATTTATTATTTCTGTCTTACACTCCAAGAATAACATCATAATATCATAAGATCACAACATCATAAGATCACAGCAGCATAACATCACAACATCATAGCATCATAACATCATAATATCACACAATCATCATCATTATAACACCATAACACCATAACATTACAACACCACAACATCACAACATCATCACATCACAACATCACAACATCATAAAATTTGCAATTTTTGAAATAATGATTAACTGTGTTAACCAACCATGTCCTATTTCTTTGAGGTTTGAACACTGATTAAGGTTGTTTTCATTACTACTTCTAATATTTCAGCCTTTAACCCTTTAACGCCTGTAGGGATAAACAAGTGATAATTGTAGAGCTATTTCAAATGCAAACTTCATTGTATTGTAGACCTTAGGGTAATAACAACTCAGGTGTTAAAGGGTCAAGCGAATAATCAATTAGGCCTCAAAGAGTTGATTGACCTTTATTGAAATACATCCATGTACTATTTTTCTATATTTCATCTCACCTTCTTATAGTGTGAAGAGGAAATACTAGAATGGTAATTATGATTCTATGCTTCAAAGAATATTAAAGAATACATTAAAGAATACTTTTAATTTACTTGAACACACGAAAAGATTTTCATGTCTTCATTATACCTAAACATGAAATCGTCAACTAGAAAAAGGACTATTTTTATAATTATTTTGTTGTAATTTAGTCCTCATGGTAATAATTATGATGCGTTGAATGGTTAGAATAACTCGTTGACGTTTAGCAATGAATGTGATTGGTCTTTTAGCCAAACCATTTAACAAAGATGGTACTTGGTGTAAAACTGTATTTCGTTCACTGTATTTATGATATTTATACCAACAAATTACCACGCAAAAAACCGTCATGATTTCCTGTGACATGTCCTTGATTTTACCATATTACTTAGAATTAAGTAATATAATATTTTTGGTATTGTACTATAACGACGTTGAGTATTGTTGGTATTGTACCATAACTACATTATATATTTTTGGTACCTTACAATAACTATGGTATGTAATACACCATAAGCCAGCCTAATTATTTTTTCCCCAAAAAAGAAGAAGAAACTTACGAGCCATGGATATTGATGAGGTTTGGCGGGAACTCCGCCCACAATTCTGAAGTCGAATTCGTCTTCTTCATCTGGACTGATCTTGAAGGCAGCGCCGGTGCAAGGATCCCCTGAGTACGTTCCTGCAAAAGCAGTCAGTGTGGCAGCTGAAACTCAAAAGATTATTCAAACAGATTGATAAATCTGATTAATCAGACAGATTAATCCGTGGCGTTGCTACGGGAGCTGAAACCAAACAGATTAATCAAGGAAAAATGTCAAATAAAAATTTGATAATCATTTTTAGTTTTCATTAAAAAAGTTATTTTTTTTCATTATGAAGACAAGAACAAAGATAAAAACTAGGAATTTACCTGATTGCTAACAATGGTTCACCTAAAAAACTGCTAAGGTTCTTAATTTCAAAGTATTGATAAATATACAAATGATTAAACCACTGCTTGATAGCAATCATACAAATACTTACAGTGTTTACAATTCACTCATAAGGACAATCACGTAAAATAAAACAAAAGACTTACCGGTGGTTTGCGGTACCCAGGCTGATGGGGTTGGTTGCTGTACCCAGGCTGGCGTAGTTGGTTGCGGTACCCAGGCTGGTGTGGTTGGTTGCGGTACCCAGGCTGGCGTGGTTGGCTGTTGTGCCCACGGCAACAGTTTCGATGTTGTTTGGATTATTGGAGATGGTGTCGAGTATCCTTGGGTAGTCCACCAAGGTCTGTCAGTGATGGAGGGCGCATGCGTGGGAATGGGAGGTGGCCAAACACCCATGGGAGATCTTATTTCTCCCGTCTCTTCGGTATCCACGACACTCGGAACTCTGTCTCCGGTGTCCTCTCTGATGGCCTGACCTGCACCGGACGCCCTCGAAGGTGGGTTGGCAGACTTGAAAAGGGCTCCGTATGGGTTCTCGATGGGAGCGACGTTTTGGATGGTGAGGAAATTGTCAACGGATATTTCTTTTCTGTTACAACAAATACCATTCACCTGTTGCAATAATATAATGATAATAAGAAAACATTTGTATGACGTGACTTATTTGTGAAAATATGTTCATGCATACGAAATACGAAATTTAAAATCATGACAGTCGAGTTGACATTTTTAAAACGTTTTGCATTCATCCGTGCAGAACTTTCCAATCTCTTACACAAAATTGAGTTATAAGGAGAAATAAATGGCTTACATATCAACAGGTTCAATGTTAACCCTTTAACGCCTGTAGGGACAAACAAGTTAAGACTGTAAGGCTGTTTTCGATGCAAACTTCATTGTATTGTAGACCTTACGGTAGTAATAATTCAGGCGTCAAAGGGTTAAATAATTAGAGATCTGTCTCTATCTCAACCCAATCGAGAATGAGTGGATCATTATGAGAAACAAGGTAATGTCACACTTTCACAAAGAATATTACAATTTCTCAAAATTTAATTGAAGGTATGACGGTGATTTATTGAACTTCTCCAGATGGCATTATGCCAAGATACTTTCCATCAGGAAAAACTAATGATGAATTTGTTAGTTCAATAATGTTAATTCGTTTAATGTTTTCAGTGACTAATTACACTGATTTACTGTCATATTTTCGAATAATCTATAAGCAATTAAGGATGAAAATATTTATTGAAAATGTTTATGGAACAAAATGTATAAGTTTGAATATAGCAAAACATGGACATTGTAAGTGCAAGTATAAGTGTGTTTTGACTCATATTTTCTATCGTGCTAGTAAGATAAATCTAGGGGATTGAATACAAAACGAAATAATTTTTAAATTAAACTCCTATTTGTAGACACTTATGTAGATAAAATCTAGTTAGTTTTGAAACTGTAATTTTTCACAAGCCCATACAAACAGGAACTGTCTTAATGATAACATTGAGTGTACACACATGTACAAAAAACGCATCATTAGTAGATATCGAATATGAATTAACGAGGTAGTTTAAGTAAATAACATGATTTTGAACTCTTAACGATTGCCCTTAGCTGCCCAAAGTTCGTTCATCAAACCACGTGAACAATGGAGTATTATTTAACAGTTTCCTTCACATTAATACCCTTTAGATCATAAAGTAGTGCTCACCCAATAGTAATTTATCATTGCATTCATGTAAAGAAGTTGAGGTCATAAAACAGATCTTAGTAAATAACAAGTACAACAATTCTTTCATAGACCAAAACAAAAATTATTTCTTAAATAGCAAGTATTTTAACAAAAAAAAAACAGCTCCAAAAATACGTTAGATATTACAATGTATTGCAAGAACCAAACTCTGTAAAGCAGATTCGCGTATTCTGGAAATTAAAAGAATATTTAAACTAATTCAGAAAATAAATCAAACATATGTTATAGAAATGGGAATCAATAATAAAAAATAATGATCAAAGAGTCTTGTTTGATGATTAACAATAGTCGCAGTACTAACAAGCCATATGACAATGTATATAATGCATTAAAACTGTGCCCTTCAAACAATAGCAATAATTTTATTAGAAAAGACCACAATAATGTGGTAAGTGACAACGCTACCCATGATTCCAATGGTCAATATGAAGGATGTAATGTGATTCAAATCCAACTGTGAACAATGAAACTGTAACACTTTTGAGAATTTTAAGGTTACACCAATAGTAAAGTGATGTTTAATTAGTTACCTTAATAATCTTATCGTATTAATAAAAAACCATAACAATAACTATAACTATAACAGCGTCAGTGAATGGTTACGTTCAGATGCACATGCAAAGTCTGCATGCATGCAGAATCAAACTCACCGCATCGATGATTCTGCATGCATGCAAAAAAGCCTGCATGCAAGCAGAAAAAACACTTTGCATGTGCATCTGAACGTAACCAGTACAAAACAATTTCAATGTAGTATTAATAAATAACGTCCAAGTCGACCGACAATATCTTTTTCATACTATGTATCAGTAGATGAAAATTGAAGTTGACACGCAGTGTGTCTGTGTGTGTGTTTGTGTGTGCGTATGCGTATTTGTGTGTGTGTGCGCAGGTACGTCTACGTTTTGCGTGTGCGTATGGGTGCCCGCGCTTGCGCCCATTTGTGTGTGTGCGTGTGCGTGTCTGTGTGTGTGTATTTGTGTGGGCGTATGTGTGTGGGTGTGCATGTGTGCGTAAGCGTGTGCTTGTGCGCGTACGCGTGTGGGTATGTGTGTGTATTAAAATGTTTGAACATAAGAGTCTAAGAAACATATTATTCCATCGATAAAACTGACAAAGCACTTGTTCTCAATTTCCTATTGGCTTCGTTTTTTTATTTTATCTATTTTTGTTCAAATAAATGCAATTATAATGAAACACATTTTCAATTTTATGCAACAAATCAAACAAATCAAATTCTCTAATGATAATGAAGGATGTATGTGATTATATTTTCAATTCAATTTTTTATTCTTGTTTTATTTTTTTATTTGAATTTGTATTGTATTTTATTTCATTCAATTATTTTATTTTAAATTAAACGAAGCAAACAAAAAAGAAGTAAGCCGATGTATGAAAACCTTACCAAGGCGGTTCCATCAAAGAAAAGACAATAGTTGTTCTGCACTTTCGTTGGATCTCCATTGTTTGCGTTGAGTGATGGACAGCTCGTCTCTCGCACACATTCTCCCAATTTCCTGCAATCAATAATCAACATTAATGAAAATATAATCTGAACAAATTTATATAAATTGTTTAGTACTCATATTCTTATTTTTTATATCTTTATTTATTTTTATTTTATTTTAAATAATCAACATTAATGGAAAAATATAATCTGAACCAATTTATATAAATAGTTTAGCACTCTTTTTTTTCATTTTTAAGTTCTTTTTCTGCACAACCTACTTTTCATTTGTTGCTTGCTATTACAAATTACTTTTTTGTTTTTTTAATAAACAGTAAAATGAACTCTATTGTGCCTGTATGAATATTTACAAGTTCCATATAACAAGGACTCTTTTCAATAATATTTCTTGAATGTTTAGAACTTATGACAAGAAAAAGTTTAAATAGATATAAATAATAGATTATATACTTTATAACCATAGTTGATAACATTACCACACGGACTCTCTTACAAGAAAACTGTATTGTCCATTAAAACTGCAGCTGAACTTCATATGGTAACATGTTGGTGTCGTTACCTAAACTATTAGAAAACAACAAGGTAATGATACCATATTCCAGGCTTGTTCATATCAAATGCATTCACTTACTTAGTTACAAAATCCCAGCAAGGAGAGCTGGCTTTTTCGGTGGCAGCCAACCAAAGAAAAGTGTTCAAGGCCGGGACGTTTGAATGGTGTTCATTAATTTGTGTTAATCTTGACGGATGATTATTCGGAATCACCACTTGAGAAAATCTGAACAAGGTCTTCTTTTCTCTGGACTCCGATGACTCTGATGGACTCTGATGGACTCTGATGGAATTTGATGGCGCTGATGGACCTTCATTGATGGGATCTGAAAGAAAATTCCAATTAGTGTTAATGCTTTCGTGAAAATTGTTTCGTTAAGTAATTGTTAACCAATAAATTATCTACTTTAGAACATTTGTAAGGAAATAAATTAATAATATAAACTGATTAAGGCATTTAATTAACAATTAAATTGTATTGTTTGATGTAAAAATAAAATGTTTCTTGAATATGTAGAAACATTTTTTTATAGAATCAATGTCGATACGCAACAAACAAAACGTTTGAAGAAATTCAATCCATATAAAATTGATTTTAATTAGATTATAGATTTGTTATATTAGTTTAAATCAGACTTTTTTTGATAAATATATTATATTTGTATGTTTCTATTTCGTTTTATTCAATCATTTAACCCTTTTGTTCTTGCCAAGACATTTAAATCTTTTAAAAAGAATGTCAGTAATGGAATGTTTTTCTCGTATTTGTAACTTTCATTCGTCAGACATTGATGATTTCAATTAGTTCAGTTATTAAGCTCAGTTTTATTACAAAATATTAGACTGATTTTGTATAAATGTACTCACATACCTACGGAAGCGGGCTTAAGACTGTACAATTAAAAAAAACAACCTTGAGAGGACGAGCCCAAACTGAAAGGAAAAACCTATGGCTACAACTATTGGTATGTATACTCATGTGGTTATGCTACTAAAGAAATGTATTAGTTACAGAGACTAAGCGTTTTCTCGGTGAATGGCCCGACTAGTATTAGTATGTTATGCTGTGAATGTGGTCAACTGCTTATGCAACCTACTCTGGTAAGAGAGCGCGGTTTGGTATGGCTAAGCTTCCTCTGGTGTGTATTTTAAATCTTAGAGCACGATCCTTTTTGTTAATAAAAATCAAAGAAATGTATACATCTCCTGGCTGTACCGCATCATATATCTCATACTTTCAGTGGTCCATTTTAACTTCTATTTATGTCTTGATTTCGTAGTTACAGCTTATATTCTTTTTCTTTTATACTTTGCACTTTATTTTTTTCGGTCACTGTTTTGACATTTAATCTATGTTTTGAATGAACCTTTTCGTTATATTGTCTTTCTTCTATTTTTTTAATTGTTTCTTGTTTGACTGTTTCAATTACTGGTATATGTATTATTCCGTCAAAATTTTTAAGTGAACGGATAAATAATAGTAATAATAATTGTTAAGGTTTGGAAAGCGCCTTTTAGCTGTAAGTTTACAGTTCACAGGGAGCTAAGTAAAGAATTTTAAAAGAAAACCCATCACATTGGCGAAACAGAAATAACACCAAACTAAAACGAAAACTATGTTGAATAAAATAAACAAAATATAAAACTTCAACATTACTAAAAATTTAGTTAAGTGCTGAGCAAAGGATTTTTTTTCCAAATATTGGTTTTGTTTTATAAATATTAAAAATGTGTTTGTTAAATCTTTTTCCATAAACCTTTCACTCAATAAATTCAATGGAAAGAATTATTATTTTCAAGAATACTTTCAAACTATTTTCAGATCAGTTCAAATATTGAAAAAACTCAACAACGTTTGCATAACTTGAGACTTTATTTGCTATTTTTTTGTTGGTGTAGTAAGGTGATAAAATGAATCTGTGTTTTTATCCTGCATAAAAAAATCTATAAACGCTGTGCTAAATATTTCATTTATTGTGGTGTCATTCTTTTTAATTTTCATTTATTTATTTATTTATTTATTTTCATTCATTTATTTCATTTATTGTGGTGTCATTCTTTTTAATTTTCCATACTGTTATATAACTTATTAAATTTATTAAATACTTACTATTCATATTTCCTATTGAATTTTTTTTACTAATTTTGTTCATTAAATTATTCAATAAAACTTAATAATTGGCGAGGCGCTCAAAAACTAATTAATAAATCATGATAATGCTTTGGTAAACATTTCAATTCAAAAGTTCCACTTCATTTAAAAGTCAAGTTAAATGGATTGAATTAAACTATTAACTTGATTGGGTCCTTCTAACAAAGATGTTTGTTCAAATCTTTAAGCTTAAGTAGTGAATAAACAAAGAAAATAAATTTCATTTCTTCTTTAAATCATCCTTTACTTTTATACTTGTAATGCTGCAAAGCTTACATTTCCAAGTTATGCAAAAGTCGCTTAAGTAAATAATAAAGCAGTTAAGTTCTATACAATTTTCAAGCTCAGATTTATTTTATCTAAAAATACAGCCCTGCTTTATTTATATATTACCTCTAAGCAGGTGTTTTTAGATTCCATTGCTGATCTATTTACACTAGAGCCGTATTACTGCTTATTGCTTTTCTATACATTTGTATACATAAATAAACACTTTTTTTTCTGAGTTGAAGGTTGAAGTCAGCATAAATTATTATAACAATTGTTTGTCAAAATAAAAGGTGGAAATTGTTTTCGTCTAAAAGTTGGTTCAGAATTTTATCTCAGATATATTGTTTTTTCATTTTTATATCTGATAAATAAGTAAATCAAAACTAAAAAACAATAGTTTTTATAATAGAAAAAATTGATCATATTGACAAATTTTAACCAAGTCGATCTAGTTATAGTTGCCTACCTACCACAAGTTCGGCCTTGAATCACCTTATATAGGATCTTTAATATAGCAATAGTTATGCTTAGTTAAGTCTAGATCAAAACATACATCAACATGAGAGTACAAATAAAAACAGTAAAATAATAGTTTATTTTGAAAAGGATAACAATAATAATAATAATAATACCAATTTGAAAAGGAATAAATGATAATAATAATAATAATAATGACAATACATATTTTAAATAATGTAAATAATGAATTGATTAAAAATGTTTTGAAAAGTATTTGTTTTCAATAAGTTGATAATAAAATTTTTAGTGTGATGAGAATTATGTAATACTATGTTTTTGGATGCATTAAACCATGAAAAGTTAATTTCATTTATTTCAATTAATACAAGATCGCAATTTTAAAATTAAAAATGTCTTTAATATCTAAACATTATTCTTACCAATGTGATACGATTTTGATTGAATCACAAGAAAGTTGATTGTATCAACAAAGGTTAGTCAATTTGATGATCAAAGTTTTGACAATCTTAGACATAAAAGTTAGTCAAACATTCTCTAAAAAGAAAACTCAAATTTACTTATAGTTAACTTCCATCTAAATATTATATAATTGATTATGGGTTTATTAGTCTAAAAATTTATGTTTTGTGGTGAAAAATGAATTCAAAACAAGACCGATTTTAGTTTTTCATAAAATAAATCTTGAATGTGCCATAAATTATTAAATTATATTTTCATTATGTTGATGAGAGAGTATTACAATTAATATTATTATTATTATTATTATTATTATTATTATTATTATTATTATTATTATTATTATTATTATTATTATTATTATTATTTTTATTATTATTTTTAACATTGTTATTAATATTATTAGTGTTACTATTAATTTCATTTGTATTATTATTATTATCACTGGTGTTATAATTGTCATAATTTATTCTTATTCAATTTTTTTTATAGTTTTGTTTTTATAATTATTATTGCTGGTGTTATTATTATTATTATTTTTATTTTTGTTAACGATTTATATCATTATTATCACTATTATTATATCATTAATTTATTTTTCTTAAATTTAACTATTTTCATAATTCAATGTATATTGTTATTATTGCTGGTGTTATTATTGATTTTTTATTGTTGTCATTATTATCATTATTATTATAAATATAAGTCTCATTTATATTATTATTTTTACTGGTGTTATTAACGCTATTATTTTTGTTATTATTATTCGTTTTTCTATACTGGTTTAACTATTCTAATTTGTTTCCAAAAACTGAATAATCAAATTAGTCATCCTAAATAAGCCTAAAACAGAAAACGGTGTGCGGTGGATTTTTATTGGCTGATTAGACACGGAATATAACTTTAAGAAGTGTTAATGGTATTAAGCATTGAAAAAACCCTATTGTTTTTTTCAATATCCGCTAAAATTGTTTTTTGGAAATTATGAAAACAAGTCAATTTATTTTGAAGACTTATTAAAATATTTATTCAATATTTTTAAAGTCCAAAATTTTTTATTTCATATTTTTTCCAACTTCATCATTGTTCAGAATTGATCTTTCAGATTGCGGTCTCAACCTAAGCGTCATAAAAAAACATTAAACTAAAATCTACGAAAATTTCCGTTGTGTTGTATTTTTAAAAACGTTTTGTGAATAAAAATTGAAAGGAATTTTTAGCAATTATATAATCAAAGATTTCAAAATTTTATATTTATGAAAAAACTCAAATTTTACTTAAAAATATTTTTTATTAAATCAATCGAACGTTTATATATAACATACATACATACATACATGAAACAAATGAAAAAAGTAAATGTGTTTTTGTAATAAACATATAAAACAGATACTTAGTAAAGTATATAAGACTTAACTTGTTTGCTTAATATGTTTTCGCGTTGAATTAGCATGATTGTAACATAAATACTAATTTTTCTTTATTACAGGAACATATCTTTATCACATTATAACATCGCAGAACAATATTTAAGACATTATAACATCGCCGAACAATATTTAAAACATTACAGACGTTCCTTAATAGTCAATTCCATACATTGCACGCTAGGTATCAGATTACAGATACCACATGCTATAAACTACTCACCAAATACCATTACAAATTACCACATCCAAATAATTATGTGAATGAAAACAACACGTGGAAAAATGGAAGGACTGTCATAAAAATTAGTTATGTAAACAAATCAAAAGCATGAAACTTTTTTTCAGAAATTCAACATTTGTTTGGAATACTTCAAAAATTTAAATTCAAGTAAAAATTCTTTCGCTTTATCGTAAATATTCCACAAAAAATAACAACTAGGACAGCAAAATATTTGTTTCTGATTAAAACAAACCATTTTATATGAACATTATTGAACATTATATGAACATTATTGAACATTATATGAACATTATTGAACATTATATGAACATTATTGAACATTATATGAACATTATTGAACATTATATGAACATTATTGAACATTATATGAACATTATTGAACATTATATGAACATTATTGAACATTATATGAACATTA
>JARUHE010307693.1:0-12303 GCA_031471125.1 Archaeomysis grebnitzkii | reverse complement strand
ATAAATTTTTATATAAGACATATCTAAGGTTTTAAAATTTCTTTCAGTTGTGTGGGCATTGCTATACATGTCAAATTCATACCATGGAATCAGTAAAACAAATTATGATATCTATGTAATTTTCATGTCTATTATATTTGTGGAAGTTTAATGAAGATAACATAATTAAATATATGTCGAAACATGTCCAAACAAAGTATAAAACTGATAAATTTTAGAAAATTATTTTTTCCATTAATCTTAAATGATTTTTCATGATTTTATGTACACAGTTATAATTTTCACTGTTTTCATGTTCGATTAAATTTTTAAAGTTGGAAAAAAAATGTTTTTTTCAATATGACTCGTATATTATTGTGTTGGCAACAGCTTTCTTGAAATGATGGAATATAATTCAAATAAAAAATGTTCATTGTTAATCATTAACAAAACAAACTAAATTTTCAATAATTGAAATCAGTTCATATTTTAGTGATTTTTATCTACTACTTAGTTATGATTAAACTATTAATTTTTTTATATAATTATATATATAATTCTTTTTATAATATTATAATTTAGTTAGTAAGAGCTTTCTTGAAATGATGAAATAAATAAAAATGATAAATATTTATAGTTGTTTATTGAATAATAGTTAATAAAAAAATAAGTAAACAAATGTCTGATAAAACTACCACCATTCAATTATCATTCCGCACAATCACAACAAAAAAAACAACAAAAAGGTGGCAGTATAATGAATACTTCGCTTCGCTGCAATTCAGAATAAGTGGTAGCACACACAAACAGTTATCGGCAATTATTGAGCAAAATGTTTTTACCGCCAATCAAAATAAAAAACAAAAAAGCAACACCGATATATTGGTACAGTGAATAGCTTCGCATCACTTGCGATTCACAATAACAACAACATAAATAATAATTCTAACAACAACATCAACAATAATGATAACAACAACAACTACAAAAACAATAATGTGCAACAACAACAACAAAAAGGGCAAAGAAATAAAGCCCTCACTGTGAAGTTTGAATAAAGGGAATGCAATAATAAACAAATGATTATAGCTTATTCATTGAATATTATTTTGACTTTTTGTTTGTTTTATAAATAAACTTAATTGAATATATAACAAAAAGAAGCTTCTTCGTCAAGTGTGTATTTTCCATTGTTATTTATTTCCATTTGTTAGCTTTCCAACTTTAACTATTTCAGGTTTGAACATCCGTGTACTTGAACATCAACAACTTCAACTTTTCTATTTGTTTTGGAAAATCAAAAATTAACATTGGGATTGAATTATTTCCTTCTATGCCAACGCTGGCTTAAAGTTAATGTAAAGCTTAAAATATCGACAAATTGAAGCGTTAAGCAAACAGCGTTAAAATAACTTTTGAACAACGTTCTTATAAACAAACTCCAAGTTCACAAGTAAAAATTTGTCCATCAAACATTAGGGGAACGTTATAACAACAATACAATTACACATATTTAATTGTTATAATTCAAATTGTTTTTCAAACGTTTGTTTATTGATTTAAACTTAACTGCTTTAATGCTTCATAACCAACGTTTTAACAATGTAGGAAAACTAACTTGATTGCTTGCCAAGATTGAAGTTAACATTTTATGTATAACATTTTTGATTATCATTTTGGAAGTTTATTGAAAACAACGTTGCTCAAACGTTGTTTTAACGTTGGTGAATTAGCTTTGGAACGTTTTTAAGCTCCTATCTCAACATTAGTACAAAATTAAAACGCTTTAAAAAACGTTGATGGGATGACAGTTACGTTATTCTAATTTTACCAACGTTGTTAGAATCAGGTTTTAAAAGTTATCTTTTATGGAAGTCCTATTATTATATTTATAATTATTTTTTTCACATATTTTACTATTGATTTATATTTTATTTTGTTGTGTATCTGTATTTTTTTATTTTTACTGAAGATTCTACATTTTTACCCACAAACACATCTAACGTTGGGAGCCTATTCTAATGTCGAATGTGGTTGATAAAGTTTGAATAACATATGAACCTTCCCATAAAAAACTAACGTTGTCTTAATGTTAGAATTTATTTTTTTCTTCTTTCTTAACGTCGGTTTAAGGTGTAGATACATTGCAACGTTACGTCAATAACGTTAACATAACATTTGAACAACGTTGTTATAAATAAACTTTAAAGTTCACAAACAAAACGGTTATTTATAAAACATTAAATGAACTTTATGTAAGTTGACAACCAAAAAAGGTTCGTTCTCGAAAGTTGTTTTAAGTTAGATTTCAATCAATAAATAAAGATTGGATAAACGTTTGTGTAACAACTTTAATGGAAACAAACGAGATATTGCTATTGTAGTGTTGTTAAAACGTTGGAATATGACTGTAAAATCAATGATTGCAATTAAAAATGAAAAAATGAAAATGAAACGAAGCTTATATCTATAATATTGCAACGCTAGATAAAAGCTTAAGTGTGCTTTATATGCACATTGCACAAGGTTATAAAAATGATGCAAACGGTTTTTTTGTTTGTCAACTCTAAAGCTAGTAAACAAACGTTCATTAAACGTTTGATAAATAATTTTTGTTTATCAATATTAAAGTTTATTTATAACAATATTGTTCAAACATTATTTTAGTGTTGGTGACTTAACGTTGAAATGTATCAAACTTTACATTACACGTTAAACCAACGTTTACAAAGAAGAAAATAATGCAATCCTAACATTAAAACAAATTTAAATTTTTGGATGGGTACATTGAATTTATATTCCTCTTCATTTTTATCGAACGTGTGAACAATGTGAGCGAAAGGTCAAAGCTGTTTGCTATTGACTAGAACAATGTTTGTTTAGAATACAATTTATAATTATTTCGCATTAAAGTTTTTATTTCTAAAACGTATAGTTTTTTAGCAATACATTTTTTAGGTATTTTTTTAAATGGAAAATTATCTTATTCATTTTACAAAAAAGTTTACTTAGAGTAGATTACATAACTATACATTCTAAACAAATTTTACTGATTACAATTTTATAAAAAAATGTATTTTTTAAATAATAGCTATAATTCAAATTTGTTTTTACAGTGTTAGCCAAAATCAAAATTTGCCTTATTTTTTAACAATTATTACTCAGAATAAAATGAAGGAATATTAATTATGTACTTGTAACCTTTATAAGGAAATAGTTTTACTTTACAAAACATATGTTTTTGTAATTAAAAGCTGTTTAGATGTATATTTGAAAACAATTGTTTTTATTGTTTAATCTACATGTATGCGTACTTAGAATAAAATGAATAACTATACATTCTCAACAATCTTTACTAAACAAAAGTTTTACAAAAAGTTATGTTTTTTTAAATAATAGCTATTGTTCTTATAAGGTTAACTAAAATCAAAGTTAAGTAAATGTTGTTTTTTGTTTTTGAAGAATTAATAACACGGAACTTTTATGTAGAAGAAATGATGAAAACAATTTTAAAAACTACCTTTTTACTTTAATATCTTATATACACATTTACTTAGAGTAAAATGAAGAACTATACGTTCTTAACAAGGTTTAATAAATAAACTTTTTCAAAAAATTATAGTATTTGAAATAATAGCTATTGATGTTTGTACAAGGTTAACCAAAATCAAAATATGGTTTATAACTTTTAGATTTTTGACTTTAAAATAATGTTTACTTATACTGAAATAACAAATTTTAATTTAACATAACGTTTACTAACAATGCAAGATTGGTTTGCTTACTCTAGTCTATTTAATGATTTGAGTAAAAATGTTTGTGAACAAAATTGAATATAATCAAACACACAAGTTCGCGAGGATAAGTTTATTTCCAAATATTTCGGTATCACCTAATACCCTCGTCAGTAGAAACTTATTTGATCAAATAAGTTTCTACTGGCGAGGGTATCAGGTGATACCGAAATATTTGGAAATAAACTTATCCTCGCGAATTTGTGTGTTTGATTTTAACAGGAAACTAGAAAGTTTTTCAACAAAATTGAATATATTCGTAAATGTATTTTTTGTAATATTTTAATAAAGATACCAAAATAGCAAGGCGGGATATTGATCACTTTTTGTAAATGATAATGACTTTATAATTCGCTTTTTCGTCCCCTTATTGTGTAAATTATTTTCAAAACATTAAAGTATTCAATAGTTTAGTTTGCTTCATTTTTATAATGTTCATTAAAGATAATTTTTATATTTATTTTTGTTTTTATTTGTAATTGTTATTCTATTGTTTCATATTCTAAGAGAGTAATGATACTAACGTAAGTCATTATTACTATACTAATAACATTAAAATGAGGATAGCGATGGCAATATTTAAGTTATAGATTATGATAATAATACAATTACTATTACTGTTATTATTATTGTTTGTTTTTTCATGTTAACACTATCATTAGTACTATTGAAATGATGTTTATTATTATAGCGTTGACATATTAATGTAACTTTGGGCACATGTGATCTATAAACAGAAGTTCGAATCTATCTTTGTTTTTATCCACGAAGACCACGCTTTGATATTTAGATTCAAATAATTTGTTTAATTCTTTAACGATTTATAAAGTATTGTCATAAAGACCAAAATACATCACAATTAGTGTTGGAAATGACGCTTAGTAAAGGCACTGTAAGGCTAATTCTAAGTTTGTAATTCCAACGAAATAAAATTTGAATGTATTACAACAGTTACGACAACGGTTTAAAAAAACACAAATAAGAAATTAATTAAAACAATTAAGACTGTCGCAACAAATTTTTTGTTCAGTTGTACACAAATTTATTTGCATAATTAAAACAAACGAAAGTTCCAGAGATAATGAAAGTTTATTTAATTTAACGAGATTAGTTGCGTTTATTTTGAGTTAAATCTTTCTTGCTTGTATGTATGAATAAATGATATGGATCGACTATAGCACAAGTGAGGCAGCCCACATTCAAATATCATAGAGCTTACCTCACTTGTACTATTGTTGATCCATATACTGTACATTAAAGACAACTTTCAATGTTAATTTTAATGCGTTGCAGTCTTTATTGTGAAATCATATGTATACGTTAAGGGTTAATGCAAAGGTTTAATTATTATTGTTATTCTTTAACCCAAGGAGATGTACCATTAGTAGCCAATCATTCGTACATTTTTCAAATAGAATCATAAGAGTAAGGAAGTTATGAATAATTATGTTTTGTTGTAAATTCCATATTGTGAAAATATAGAGTAGATTTCACAGTACGAATTTAAAACAAAACTAATAATTTTTAACCTCATTATTCTTATTCTGCTATTTGAAAAGTGTGCGAATATTTTGCTGCCGATGGTACTTTAACAATGATAATTCAACATTTTTTGAGACAAACTAGTATTTGTGACATTTCATAAGCGTTACTTCCAATGCAAATTTCATTGTATTACATACCTTACGGCAATTATTTATCAAGCTTTATTGAGTTAATATGAATTTTTGTTTTGAATCTTCATTCTCAGTCGTTCAGACTTTGCTCTTCAAACTACCAGAGCAATAAATTGTTATCAAACGGCACATTCTTCATCTCGAAAATTATATGATGAACATTACTTTTCTTTGATTAGTTTTCAGTCCAAAATGGATTGGAGAAAATAATTTTCAACATCTGGCATCATTTTGTAGGGTCGACTGCATTGATATTAGTACAGATTGAAAACTATGTTTAAATATAAAAAACCGAAACTTAATTATTTGGGTTTTAATTTCATCCAACTTTACGGCATTTTTCATTAAATTATACATATAATGTTAAAGCTTATTTATGAACATTTATTTTGCTTCACCGCAACCCAGGCTATAAAACAATGAAAGGTAAAATTGAAATTAATCAATTTGATGCAGTTAAAAACCAGTTTAATCTATCTTTAACCCTTGCATGACATACACAGCTAAGACGTCTTTTTTAATCTGCTTACATAATCCTATAAAATTATATAGATGTAATGCATCTCGTTGCGCGTTTCTTAAATTAATTCTTAATGAATGGTACTTGGAAACTAGTGCTGGCCAAACACTTCTTTCACCCAAATACAATCACAGGGCGACTAAGGGTTCCACTAAGAACGGGCATTGAAGGAAAACATTTTGTTTAACTTTTCTTTTATTTGATGTCTTTATTAACTCAACAATTGTGTACCATTTAAACATACGTTTATATATAGGGAAGGAAATCGCAGAATAGTTTTGGTTAAAGGAGAACAATAGTTGGGCCAAAACAGCCCAAAGGGGCATTTGTTGGCCTACGTGCCTTTAAGTTCATTGTTTGGGAAATCATTTTGTGCATTTGTTACACATTCAAATAAATCACTTCTTGATGAATGTTGAGGGAGGAGGAGGATGGGGGGCTTAAAAATCATCCTTCTTGAGGGGGTAGAGTTATGGCTCTTTTGGTAGTTTGGTTCAGTGAAAATGAACTATCAACACAACTTTCATTTTACCGAATTCCTTATTGAGGGTAGTAGATGACAGGTATATAAGAAATTATAATAGTTTAGAAGAAAAAGTGTAACACAATGATAGTTGTGTGAGGAAAAAACTAATTTAGTGATATTTTAGGTTAAGAAAATAAGTCTTGTGGTCAAAGGGTTAAAGTAAATTTACAATTCTTGGAACAAATCATATCTGCGCCTTAAGACTAGACTGGCACTGGATACGGGGAACGAGAGTTTTAAAATATTGTAAACACAGTTGTTGGTTGGATGCAACATTGGAACGCGCTTTCTATTAGGAAGAAACAATGCAGTTACTCATTCATCATAAGGATCTAGAGGTACTCTTTTGTCACTTTTCTTTTACACTATTTTTCATTGCTGTAATTTCGATAACTTAAATTACATTTTAGTAAAACGGGTGACCATTAGGATACGATTGCTAAGCGTTCTAGTATTATTGACCGCATACCAATACATTGATCTATGAATTTAAGCATTGGTGCAAGAACACGAATTAGAAACATTCTTTAAATGTCATTAATCAAAGATCATATCAATTTTTTATCACTTCATTTATGAAAATAGACATACACACACTGTTTATGTATGCATAGATAAATATTATACAAAAAAAAGAAGTGTAAAAACGTGTTTATTAAAATTAATAAGCATTAAAACATAACTTTTTGAAAAATTAACATGATATTTGTATTATTGTACTATTGTATTATTTTAAAAAAATATAAAAAATATTTATTTGACTTGTTGATTAGTTTCGATAAAAAAACAAAAATAATAATGGATTGATTGTTTACCAAAATAAATTTACTTTATTGAAAGTAAGCCATAACAAAATAACAGATCCATTCATTAGCTTTCTGAAGTACTTTCAATCCATTGGTGCATAGATCCTTCTTGGGAGACCTCGCATGTCCTGGTTGCAGAGAATCCATGGTCACTGATAGAACTTGGATTGTGCAGGAAGGACCCAAGCGCGGGCAGCTGCTCGCAGGGACTTATGGCACTGGCACCGGAGAGTTACCGAGGCTAGGCACTGTTTCAGTGTATGTCCTCATTAGTAGTATTACATCAATCAAATATTAAATGAAATTGTTTCCCATCAAAACCTGTTCAAGTTCATAGTATAGATAAAATGTAGAAAAATTTAATATTAAAAGCTTAATAAATATATAAAAACTTTAATTAGGTGTATACATTTTTTTAAATAAAATTTTAAATTATTGTCTAAAGAAAACGACCACAACGACGACATGGGAAATGGTACTCCTATGTAGAACTTCGTCACTTCTATGTTATTCTTATTGTAGACCTTCTTCACTCTATATAGAACTTCCTTACTTCTACATAGAACTTCGTCACTCTTATATAGAACTTTCTCACTCTTATGTAGAGCTTTTTCACTCTATATAGAACTTCTTCACTCCTATTTAGAACTTCCTCCGTCCTATGCCATTCATATGAAGAACTTCGTCACGCACGCTAGATAAAAGCAAACAAAATTGTTCAGTTATTGAAAATTATAAATGATTGGCAAAGATTAAGCATAAAAAACAAACTGTATCAAAAATATTGACACATAGGTCTAGTCAGTGACACAATTTATTTTTGAATTATTTGTATTTTATTTAAACTGTAAAATAAAAAAGTTCTATAAGGAAAAGATTAAGAATTAAGTTTGTTGTAAATGGTATTAATTTAATATAGCTTTGTAGTTTGATGTAAACAAGATAGGTTGCAGAACAATTCCTACACAAGAAAACATTTGAACTAATTCCTTGTAACTATAAATAGATTTGGTCCTTCGAGTTTTCCTGCGCTTCAGAAGTAATTTATTTCGTATTTATAATTAATATAATTAGATGTTAATTAGCTTTAATTAATTAATTGGATTTTAATTATTGATAAATATATAATATGTTGATAATTTTATTTTTATTTAGTTTCATGCATACAATTATGAATGAACAGTCTTTTGTTTATGGAAATAGTTTTTTGGTATGCTGGTTCATTTTACATTTTATTTTGCATATTAAAGTAAAGCCTTGGCTACTTGCAGCATTTATAGCTTTGTTCTTTGTAAACTATTACACTTTGAAGATACTTTAGTTATTTAACATTCGTTTGTTTGCTGTTATTACTTGCAAATCATATGGATCGACAATAGCACATGTGAGGTAACCCACATTAAAAACCAACATAACTTACCTCACTTGTGCTATTGTCGCTCCATATACAAACTTATTTATATTCTACTTTTTCAAAGTATCTCGATTTGTAAATTTTATTAGACTCACAATGTCATTGAAATGTTTTTTTTAAAGAAATAAGAAATCAATCGAAAGATAAGGATAAAAGATAAAAGATAAAAAGATAAAAAGATATAAAGATAACAAGATAAAAAAATAAAAAGATAAAAAGATAAAAAGATAAAAAAATAAAAAGATAAAAAGACAAAAAGATAAAAAGATAAAAAGATGAAAATATAAAAAGATAAAAATATAAAAATATAAAAAGATAAAAAAATAAAAAGTTAAAAAGACAAAAAGAAAAAAAGATAAAAATATGAAAATATAAAAAAGATAAAAAGATAAAAAAATAAAAGAAAGATAAAGTGAATAAACAACATTAACAAAAATAAAAGTAACACACAAACGAACAAACAACAGAACCTTAAGTGTCTAGTCTTTCTTCCATTAAATAGTCTATGGTAACAAATGTTGTTATAAATCTTAACAAAATAATATTAGTAATAATAGCAATACAAATAAAGTAAACATAATAATAATAATAGAAAAATAATGATAATAGTATAAAATAATAATATTTTATTTTTGAAAACATTTATACAATTTGAATTATTTTTTTTATGAAACTAATAGAAAAATAATGATAATAGCATTAAATAATAATGTTTTAATTTTAAAAACATTTATATAATTTGAATTATTTTTTGTTTATGAAACTAATAGAAAAATAATTATAATATAATCAAATAATAATGTTTTACTATTTTGAAAATATTTAGACAATTTGAACTATTTTTTGTTTATGAAACTAATAGAAAAGTAATGATAATGGTATCAAATAATAATGTTTTAATTTTGAAAACATTTAGACAATTTAAATTATGTTTTGTTTATGAAACTAATAGAAATATAATGATAATAGTATAAAATAATCAATTCTTAATTTTGAAAAAAATTACACAATTTAAATTATGTTTTGTTTATGAAACTAATATAAAAATAATGATAATAGTATAAAATGATAATATTTTATTTTTGAAAACATTTATACAATTTGAATTATTTTTTGTTTATGAAACCAAATAATAATGATAATAGTATTGAATAATCAAATTTTAATTTTGAAAATATTTAAACAGTTTGAATTATTTTTTGTTCATGAAACTAAACAATTTTTTTGTGTCTAATATCTTGAAACTTTTTAATTGTGATGAGCAACGATAAGTTTTGATTTATGCTTAGATGATGATTAGACGATGAGTTGTCTGTTTTGAGACTAAACTTTCAAGGATAACTAATGATTAGCCTAAGGCTTAAACTCCGTTAAAGTTAGCATTGAAAATAATCTTCATTGCACAAACGAATTAGTCGCTACATACCACAAAGCATTAAATTGCTAGGCGTCATTTCAAATCCTTTTTAGGCTAAAATAATTGATCTGTGAAAAGCTCAGAATTTATAACGAGGCTTCGGCGGAAATCTTTATTGTGAGAAACGTCAAGATTTTTTCAAAGTAAAATTTCGATAAATAATATTTATGCAATGTCACAGACTTTCTCTAGGTTTTTTATTTCAATTTATTAGCAAAAGAAAACAAAATTTGGACAAGTAACAGAAATAAAATATTATGAAAAACAAAAACAATAATCATAGGGAACGAATCAACAATAATAACAATAGTGACAACATTAACAATAATAGTAATCATAATAATAACAATAAATTTAGACTTAGACCATAGACTTTGTTTTTTCTTGTTCAGTACAACAAGCCTATAATAGCACAGCATTGGCTAACAAGGCGTACATCCATTCCTTCCAATATACGCAATATAAACCATAACAATGAAATTACTAACATTTTTTTTACATATATAACAGATTCATAAAAGTTCACTAACAATGTATAGCATTCAATATACTCACAACAGATAATGAAAAAAAGTTAATAATATTTTATTTACTATGTTGCCTAGATACGTTGCTCCTCAGCAAAAAAGCTTAGGAAGGAAAGTTCATAGAAACCATTGTTATTGTTATTATCTTTTATAATAATAGTTAATAACGATGATTATTATTGATAAAAATATTTAACAAGGATAATTATTATTTATAACAATAGCTAATAACGATAATTATTATTCACAATAATAGTTAACTATTATTCATCATAATAGTTCATATCGATATTTATTATTCATAATAAAAGTTATTAACGATAGTTATTATTCATAATAATAGTTAATAAGGATAATTATTATTCATAACAACAGTTAATAAGGATAATTATTATTCATAACAACAGTTAATAATGATAATTGTTATTCACCCTTATAGTTAATAAGGATAATTATTATTCATAATATTAGTTAATAAGGATAAATATTATTTATAATAATAGTTAATAAGGATAATTATTATTCATAATAACAGTTAATAACGCTAACTATTATTCATGCTAATAGTTAATAAGGATAATTGTTATTCAATTCACGCTAATAGTTAATATGGATAATTATTATTCATAATAATAGATAATAACAATAATTATTATTCATAATAACAGTTAATAACGATAATTATTATTCATAATAATAGTAAATAAGGATAATTATTATTCATGCTGATAGTTAATAACGATAATTATTATTCATAACAATAATTAATAAGATAATTATTATTCATAATAATAGTTAATAACGATAATTATTATTCATGCTAATAGTTAATAAGGATAACTATTATTCATCCTGATAGTTAATAACGATAATTATTATTCATAACAATAGTTAATAAGATAATTATTATTCATAATAATAGTTAATGACGATAATTATTATTCATGCTAATAGTTAATAAGGATAATTACTATTCATAGTAAAATCAAGTTTTATCACCACTTTAAAAGACTATTCGATTAATAGTTCAGTTTAACTGAAATTAAAGTCAAAAATTAAATATTTGTTCTGGTCCATTGAAAATTTGTTTCAAACAATTGATTACAAATGATTCAATCAACTTTATAGTCAGATGGAAATAAGATTGTCTTGCTTATTTTTAATTGCATATTGGCATAACTTTTGGCTTTTGAGGACACATATTTTTTGGGCTATAGTACTGTCAATAGCACAATAATAATAATAATAATAATAGCACATTTTTTAAACAGAAAAATAAGAATAATGAAGTTATAAATTGTTATTTTTAGTGGTAACTTTCTATACTGTGAAAATATAGGCTATATTTTCACAGTATGGAATTTAAAACAAAATATAACAATTTATAACTTCATTGTTCATATTTTTATATTTAAAAAAATTATTTATATTTTACTGTTGGCTTTATATTGTGGTCATTTTTATCGTCCACTGACAATCTTGTCACAGTATTTCATTAGTTATAAACTAAAATTAAAGTAACGCCAACCTCCAAGTAAATTGTACTTCTCTATGAACTGTAACATACTAAAAACTAGAGGGAGCAAATAAATCTCGCGCATTTAACAAAATTGGTAATGAATAATAATAAATAGACAATTTATT
>JARUHE010307682.1:0-12303 GCA_031471125.1 Archaeomysis grebnitzkii | reverse complement strand
GAAAAATACTATTAGAATAAGGCAGCTGTTAGTAGGGTTCATACTATTAGAATACTATTAGAATAAGGCAGCAGTTAACATGTTGAAACAATGAAAAATACTATTACAATAAGGCAGCTGTTAGTAGGGTTCATACTATTAGAATACTATTAGAATAATAAATACTATTAGAATAAGGCAGCAGTTAACATGTTGAAACAATGAAAAATACTATTAGAATAAGGCAGCTGTTAGTAGGGTTCATACTATTAGAATACTATTAGAATAAGGCAGCAGTTAGTAGGTTCACCTGCGACAAACAGTTTAAAAAATAATATAACATAATTTTGATATTTGTTTCACTGTTTCAATTGCCTTAAGGATGTTGCTTGATAATTTATAAAACCCGAAACATTTTATTTAATTAAATTTGGTCAATTTAATTAACCTTAAAATATTAGAATATTAAAAATAATTAAAATATTAAAATATTAGAATTGTAAAAGATTTCAAATTTTAAGCATAAAATTTATTTGGGACTCGGAATTTCATTTAAATTTTCTTTTTTGCTTCACTAAAATAAGAACTATTTTGATGTCTATATTTTTTAGCCATAAACGTAAAATTTTAATCCAACCATTGCCTTGTTAAGAAACGCTGTTAGGTTAGGTTAGATAGAAAAACTCTAAAGGGAGAAATGTGCAACTTGTTTGCCAATGTTTAACGATTGACAAATATAATTTATAATTGTCTAGCTACAATTTTTCTCAATTGAAGGTAAAATAGTTTTACTTCAATTGTGTATAAACAGATTAAAGCTTAAGCTTGATAATGTTACTTTTAAATACAAAAATTTACAATCTCCACTAATTGAATAATTGTTAAAGCTTTCATAAATATAGGATTATATTTGTCAATATTGAAAAGTTGCCGAGTTGTTGAATATGTTTTCATTCAAAGTAATTCATTTAAATAATTATGTAATAATCAAGATATTTGATTGAAAACACTGTATAAAAAACTGTCATAGAAAAAGTTTATTAATATAAATATTTAAAAAAATTGTGAATTTTTTAAAATATTGAAATAAATGTATTGATACAAAGAATTGATTTGCTTAAATGTTTATTATAATTATAAATAAATAAATAAAAATTATTTTTAAGTTGCCAAAAAAAAATGTCATTCCACTATTTTAAAATTCTTCATTTTTTGTCACAGGAATCCTGGACTCACCAGGTATTGTAACTTTAAGAATATTTAATTTGATGTATTTTTATGCAGAATTTTTTTTAATGTTATCTTATGCAGATTTTTTTTATGCATAAGTTTTTTTGTGTATTTTTATGCAGATTTTTTTTTATGTATTCTATGCAGAATTTTTTTTTATATTCTATGCAGAAGTTTCTTATGTATTTTTATGCAGAATTCTTTTTTATGTATTTTTATGCAGAATTCGTTTTTATGTATTTTTATGCAGAAGTTTTTTGATGTTTTTTTAGGCAGAAGTATTTATGTATTTGTATGCAGAATTTTTTTTTATGTATTTTTATGCAGAATTTTTTTTTTATATATTTTTATGCAGAATTTTTTTATGTATTTTTTTGCATACATTTTTTAGTATTTTTATGCAGAAGTTTTTTGTATGTTTTTTATGCAGAAGTTTTTTTGTATTTTTATGTTTTCTTCTAAAAATCATTTTTTTAATGACTAAATAATTTTTTGAATTTTAAATAAAATGGTTCCATATATTTTGATTTCCATTTGATGTAATTATATATAAATGTTATGTTATTTTATATCAAATGTTATGATCTTAAGTTAAAAATGTTTTTGTTTGCAAATTTAAAATTGTTTTATTTTCACTTGTACTTATTTCTTATAATTTAAAATTAAAAGCATGTTTCATTTTCATGTATGTGTTAATCAGAAAATATGTTGTTAGATGTTTAGTTTTTTATCGAGCGTTCCGTTAGGAAAAAGCTCTATGTAGGTTTTATTTTTCCGTCGTCGTCGTCCGTGTCGTCTGCACTTGAAAATAAATTGGTGTTAAAAACAACTTTGTTCTAAGAGTTACAGAGAACTTCCATAAACAAAAGTTTTTTGTCTTAACTTTCCAGCCAATATTGTTAAAAATATTTTTTTTAAAAAAATCAACATTTACGGAGTTATAGCCAAAAAACCCTCATTTTTTAACTCTAAAAAAAATTTGAGCAAAAGTTTCAAGTTTTTTGTTTGAAGAGTTACAGAAAATTTTGTTCAACAAAAGATGTTTGTTAGGACTATATAACAAATATTGTCATAAGTAATTTTTTTTGAAAAAATTATATATGTGGAGTTATAGCCAAAAAACAGGATTTCTGGAAACAGCCTAATTTTCACCTAAAAATTAAAATTTTCAATTTATTTGAAAAGTTACAGAAAATTTTATTGAAGAAAAGTTGTTTATAATAACCATCAAACCAATATGATCAAAAGTATTCTTTTTTCAAAAATCAATATTTAAAGAGTTATTATAGTCAAAACACCCTCATTTTTTAACTCTAAAAAAGTTTGAGCTAAAGTTTAAAGTTTTTTATTTGAAGGTAACAGAAAATTTTATTGAACAAAAGTTGTTTATTATGACCATCTTACCAACATTACCAGGAATAATTTTTTTCATAAAATAATTTTTTTTTTAATTATAGCCGTGCGAGATTGCAGGTCATCTATGGCTAGTTTTAAAATGTTAGATTAAGAATTTAGACAAGTAATCTAAAATTGCACTTGTGGATAATATAATTTTAAATATTTTTACTTAATTATACATCACAAGTTATTATATTAAAATACAAAGGTGTACAGTTAAGCCTTGAAGTATTGTTTGCCTCAATAAAATTTAAAAAAAGACAACTGGATAATAGTTTAGTGTGAAAAACAATCATTTCAGTCATTTTCATTTTCAAGTATAAACGTTTTTTAGTTTTGTCTTTCGGTTAGTTTAATGAATTTTTGTTATGTTTTATTGCAGTGTTAAGACAAAATATAAATTGGAAATTGGACATTATGTTTTTTAGGAATTAAAAGCATTGTTGAAAAAAAAATGAATCTTCTTGTTTTTTAGATATTTCCTTTGACCTATTTTGGTTCACAAAGCTTTAATACTTGAAAAATATAACATTAGTTAATAGTTTGTGATTGGAAAAAAATGTTGGTAGATAGTTAAGGTTTTATGTTAGATTTTATTCAAAAATTGTCATTTAAATGCTATTCTCAAATTATTCATGTTTGTTTGTCAATTATTTTTCTCACTTTTTTAACATTAAAAGCATGAAAGTTTTGTCTAATAATCATGAACGTTTTATTTATTTAAAATAACAGAACTATTTTTTTATTTTTATATAAACATGTAATTATGTGTTATTCTTATTAGTTTTATGAGAAAAAATATATAATAATTTTTTAAAAGTTTCTATAATACAACATTTACTAAATCTGATTAACTATCATTTTTGGATATTAACTCACCAACCTTTTTACTTTTTTAACTTGTTTAACATCATTAGTTCTTCATTTTATTATAGCCACCATATTGCTTTGGCTAAACTTAGTTATTTAAGTACCTGTAGTCACCATTGCCGTGTTTATAGTGTGTTGTTGTTGTTTTTTGCAGCTTCCCTTCCCAATAATGATGGAGATAGCGAAAATCGAAGCTTACGTAAGTATTGTTTGTAATTTTGTTTCATATTGTTGTTGTCCCCCAAGAAAAGTACGTACCTGCACTACACGTACGTTACATACCAAACATACCTGAACTAAATAAGCACGTACTTGGCACGTTGTATCCACAAAAACACTGACGTACGTAATTTGTGGATACAAAAGTACCAAACCAGGACATATTTTGTGAAAAAACGCACCGGAAGTATGTTTTTTTACAACGTACGTTTGGTACGTAAGGTACGTACAGCGTACGCCTGGTACGCATACGTACGTACAACGTATTTCTTCTGGGAGGGGTACCACAATTTAAGTTTTATTTAAATTATTTAAATTTGTATTTAATTTTGTATTTAATTTAATTTATCTAAATTTTTATTTGATTTAATTTATTTAAATTTTTATTCAATTGAATTTATTTTCAAATCTTTTTAATTTTAGTTTAATTTAAAATGGAATTAAATCTTAAAAGTCGGCTGGATGGTGACAAAATGTGACGATGTTGCACATTTTTTTTTTAAATTATACAATTATACATTATTTTGATAATTATTTTGAAAGAATTAAATTATGTTGATAATTATTTTAAAATAATTAAATAATATTTTCAACTACAAAAATAATCCAGGCTTCCATTCATGCCTACCTCTTAGCATAGATATAAATTGAGTTGAATGTTCATATTTTTTGCAAATTCTTTTGAAATTGAGTTTAATTTTGTATTAATATCTTTGAAATATTCATTATTTTTCGTTTTTGTTATTTATTCCTATTAATATTCCTCAAAAAATTGAAGAAGTTGACCATAATATTTTTTTTAGGAGGCGACGATTACATAATCCTTTCGTACGAAGGAGTTCAACAAATCGACATCAAATACACGAGACCCGTCATCCTTCTCGGACCTCTCAAAGACCGAATCAATGACGACCTCATATCAGAATTCCCAGACAACTTCGGAAGCTGTGTGCCTCGTAAGTTCTCTATGTTGTTCAACATATTATAGTTAATAAACGTGCCTCGTAAGTTCTTTATGTTGTTCAACATATTATAGTTAATAAACGTGCCTCGTAAGTTCTTTATGCTGTTCAACATATTATAGTTAATAAACGTACCTTGTAAGTTCTCTCCGATCATTTACGATTTCTTTATTCAGTCATTAAATGTACTGTATAACATTATATGTATTAAAACAATATATTTATAGTTAATAATATGTTACATTTTGTGTATTTTCAATAAAATAATTTGAAATCTTTATCATCATTTTCAAACGGATGATGAGGGCTGGACCATACAAATGTTTCTAATTTTTATTTCTCCTCCAAATTGATTGTGTTTAGCAAATTAATAAAATCTTAGGCAAAAGTTTACTATAGATCTCAATTAAAAAGTACTGAAAGTACTGAACATGTAAAACATTAATATTTCACTTATTTCATGAAATAGTACCTTAGGTTACCTGACATAACCTAACCTAAAATAAATCACAAATAAAGGTTGCCATTGAAAAACTAAAAACCTCCCTAATTGATAGTACTTTTTTGTTAAAGTTGCTAGATTTGATGATGGGATCTAGAGTATACTTTAGCCAAATCTTTTTACTTGGATTACTGACAATACTTTCAAATTCAAATGGACAAATAAAATTTTGCAGACACGACGCGTCCCAAACGTGAATATGAAGTGGATGGGAAGGACTATCATTTTGTGGCTTCGAGGGAGCAGATGGAATGTGACATCCAGAACCACCTTTTCATCGAGGCAGGTCAATACAATGACAATCTCTACGGCACATCTGTGGCATCCGTCAGAGAAGTCTCGGAGAAAGTACGTTTTTCCACAAAAATTTTTTTCTTTTGAACTTGGTCACAAGATTAATACTGCAAATCCAGATTATGAAGAATAGTTTGACTAGCTGTAATGACATTAATAAGAACTTGCAAAAACTTGTAAAACCTTACAAGATCTCAGAAGTTATAGCAAAAATTTACAAGGTCTTACAACTTATGACCCATTAATATATGGAAAACTTACTAATTTATGAACACAACTTGTGGACTGACTATCAAACAATTCTTCAAGATCTAAAGATACAAATTAGAATAGGTATTTAGAAACATAATTGTTTCTTATATCCTAAACAGAAATTTAAGATTACATATATTTTTAAGTGTCTTGTGGACACTTAATGTTATAAATAAGCAATATTAAATATTTTTCAAATTAAATTATTGTTTTAACAAGGAAAAATATTTCAGCAAAACAAACACTGTATCCTTGATGTGAGTGGAAACGCAATCAAGCGATTACAAGTAGCTCAATTATATCCAATTGCAGTTTTCATCAAACCCAAGTCAGCTGAACAAATTATGTGAGTGTCGGATTGTATTTTTATTTTTATAATTTTTTCTATGAAGTTGCATTTGAAAAACTATCATTAGCAATGTTAGTTTGCCTATGTTTATTGCATTTATGTATTGAAGTTATTCTAGAATTTCTTTGGAGAAAAATTAGCGAAGACTATGTCATTTTTTCTCTCAATTTTTTGATGGGTTAAGCTCGCCAAAAATAATGTGGTGAAATTGAGAATTATTTAGTCATTCACATATTGTTGTGAAAAAGAGAAAATCATAAAAATAATGTATGAATAACCAATGGAAAATCTTTTCAGGGAATGGAACAAAAGGATGACGGAAGAACAGGCTCGTAAGACCTTCGAACGAGCCCTGAAAATCGAAGGCGAGTTTGGCGAATACTTCACGGCCGTCGTCGCGGCTGACACACCCGAGGAGGTCTATGCACGAGTGAAGGATCTGATCAAACAACACTCTGGGCCCAAGATCTGGGTGCCCTGCAAAGACAAGTTGTAATTCGCGTCTTTTGTTTATAGAAATGGAAATTATTATTAGTTGATTTTTAGTATTTTTGTTAAAAAATAAATACTTTGGAATTAATTTCCTTGGTTAAAAATGCTTTACTGTTTAGCATCATTCAACATCTGGAGAATAGTTCATCAAAACATTTTTTTGACTACAATTTTTAACTTCATTTCTTATGTGTAATTTTTTAGTTCTTTTTATTCTGACAAAATGAATCTCAATGAAGTAATTTAAACTCAATATTTTTATTCATTTGTAATGATTGTTGTGAAGTATTATAGAATTTAAATTGTGAAAATTGAAGCATTGAATTAAAGTAGTTACATTTGTATGAACTTTGATACAAAAGTTGATTGTTGCATCTTGAACCAATTATTCTTAGGTCTTTAATTCTTGTTTTGCATAAGTTGGAAAAGTTTTTAATTGTAGTCTTGTTATTATTATTGTTATGAAGTCATTAATTTAATGTTGTATATTATCATTCATTATTGTGTTGTATTTAGTGAAGAAACAATTCCTATTTTCTTAGATATCAAAGTGCTACCATGTTCGATTCCTGATTTTTCATTTTCTTTCAAAGATATTTTTATATTTAGTTCCAATACTCTTCATTCGGTTTATTATCGGCCTTAACCTATGGATAATTATCCTTAGCTTCAGTTATGAGTTGTCGAATAGTGGACAAGTTTAGTGTAAAGTAATATTGACCTAATTAGTCATTCAAAAATTAGTTTTGTTTCAAATGAAATTATAAATGTTTAACTATCATTATTGTAAATTTATTCAAATATTAATGTTTAACTATCATTATTGTAAATTTATTTAAATATTGATGATTCTTGTTATTAAATTTATAAAGTATTGAGTACTGTACGACCAAGTTTAAAGTTGAATTTATATTGTTAAAACTAGTCAGAAAAATATTATTATTGAATGAAAAATAAAAATGAAACAAATTTGTTTAAATTTTATAATTAAACTAAGAAATATTTGTCCATTCTGGTTATTAAAAATTTTATTGTTTATAAAAATTTAAAAAAAAACAAAAAACTAAATAGCTTTACATCAGTCTCAAAACAAACTTATTAAAAAAATTGATGGATGATTAAATTTTAAATATTTTTATCATTTTTAATGGTTTCAATAATTTTAGTTGAATTGTGAATATATTTTTCTGTTTCATTAAATTATTGTAAATCAAAGATCAAAACTCTTTGAACTGCATTAATTTGATATAAAGTTTTTAGAATACTTAACAATTAATTTTATGTAAAATTACAATTTTTTAATTAGTTTTGTAGTAAATAAAGTCCAGATTATAGTTAAAGTATTTTTTAATTTATTTTTAAAACCAAAATAGTTTTAAGTTAAATGATTTTTTTTATCTTTAACCATTAAAATGTTTGTGTTTTCATTTATAATTTTCAATAAATTGTCCAGATATTTAAATTGTGTTTTTTAATATAAAAAATTAAAAGCTGTTGCATTTTGTTCATCATTTAATATTTAAATAATTTATGATAATCATTAAACTTTAAGGTTTCAATCATTCTTGTTGATGGCTACAATTATAAAATTGTTTTGAATGAATTCTAAAATAAAACAAAAGTATAGCAATTTGAAGTCAATCATTGTGTTTTGCATGAGCTTGATTTATCAATAAATACTATTGCATTCATACCTCGACAATGACCTTTCATGCCACTTGTGACAATGTCTCTTATGCCATTAATGACAATGATCTTTCATGACACTAATGGCAGTGTCCCTTATGCCATTAATGACAATGACCTTTCATGACACTAATGGCAGTGTCCCTTATGCCATTAATGACAATGACCTTTCATGCCACTAATGGCAGTGTCCCTTATGCATCAATGAAACGTCATCTTAGCATGATGGTTATAAATAGAGGACTAATTGTTTCTATTGTGAATAAATCAAAACATTTCACGAGATGCAACTCGATCTTATCGCTATAATTGAAATTAAACAAACATAAAAATTTCATGAGAATGATTTTGTTTACATTCCTGAAACTTTTGTTTACATTAAATTAAAACCAAACTACATTTGAATTATTTATGTAGAATAAATTTCAAGATTTGTTATTCCATAGGATAAGAAATTTCCGTTGACGCGGTAGAATGAGTTTCAATACTTAGGGTAGAGTGGGTCAGTTTGCCGAATAAAAATTAATTAGATATGTACGTCGTTGTTACATGTATGAATTTTAAAAATTATTGTTAATTTTTTGGGAATGACATATTTATCATATCTGAATTTCTTCTTAAAAAACTTCATGACTGTAATTCTCTGAAATATTCAATTTCACAAAGTCCTTTCTTTTTAAAGAAAAACAAAGTTGATGCCTCTAAAAACAATGTTGGCTTGGCCGAGGTGTCCTCTCGGGTCTTAGGGCTCAAAAAAGAAGAAATATTCAGAAAATTCCAGTTGAATAAAATGTTTATAAGTCATGGCCATAGAATCTTAGCAATTAGTGTGGAGTTTTGTATGTATTGTAAGTTTATGTATATAGTCAAGAATGACAATATGTAGACCTAAATAATCAGCTTATAAATTAGTAGAGAATAGCACAAAATAATGTGCTTTGTACAGTTTTATTGATATGTCTTAAGTAACCTAGTCTCATTCTCTTTTGATTGTTCTTGTTCACTACATGTACATTCTTTTTCTTCAAATATCCAACATATCTTGAAAATAGATTGTCAAATTAATTACTACATTTATGCAATATTATTTTAGGTTCCACATAATTAGAAAATGTTTCTATTTGTTGAATGTTAACAAGAAAGATAATTCAAATAATTAGATCTCTAGTTTGAGTACAAAATTAAATAAGAAAATACAAAGTTTTATTTATTGCGTCTCACTGGACTTGAAAACAATTACTGCTAAATGTTACACACTTTGATATATTATTTAAGAATAAATGTCTGTAGCTTTATGAAAATTTTTCATTATTATAAACCACATTTGGCAGCTGGTGTTGTGATATCTTAAATATGCTAGATGGTGCATCTACAAATACCATTGATTTGTTCATACCCTAAATTATTTTGTTATGTTTACCATTTATAAAACTATTTTGAATCGTGGAAAGTTTGTCCATGCACCTTCCAATTTAATCCATGATTATTAAACTTAGATATATGAAGACATTAAAGTGACCTTGTTTTTCAGTTAAAGCTTAATGTAATATCATTAAATTAAATATGTATTCATGGACTTGATACTATGGCCATGACAAATGTTTTCAAGTTTATTTGAAGCAACTATTATGGCAGCCTTTCATGGAGCCTCAAATAAATTCTCTATAATGTAAATAAACTGTATCACTTCACAAAATTTCCTTTTCCTTTCTGGTCATGTGCAAAAATAAAATTCATAAATATGTACAAAGTTACAGTAAATAGACAAATGAATGTCATCTGTTGTGTATACTGTCTTGAAATGTAGTTTTTTTACATACAGAAAAGAAAAAAAAACATCAAAACAGAACAAATATCAAATTACTTTAATAAAAGTCTTTATGAGAATAATCAATTCAAGAAATAAGAAAAAACGAACTATAAATCAAATTACAACATCAGTACTATCGGACATTGAAAAAACACTAGATGTCGTTAATAAAAATAAATATTAATTAGTTTTGGCAAAAAGCTAGGTTTGGGCAAAATATGGAAAGCAATTGCATATATGACAGAAAAATGGAAGCATATAATCACAACATGTGAATACTAAACATAATTGACTCCTACCAAGCTGTGGTTCTTAGTGTCATTTTTTATCAACTTGAGAAATGGTTGTACAAAAGAAAATAGTATAGTAACATATTGCACAAAGAAAAGAGTAAACTCTGTTACTGGTTATTGAAAACTACCATTGACATAAAATAATACTCAGCATACATATTCCATCCACGAAAACAAACTGGATACAAGAAATATAAAATTGAAATACCAATGTTGCAAATAATCAATACTACAATCTCGTGCTTCATTAAAATTCATATTTCACCATTCTTAAAACATGTTTATAAATGGTCATGTGACTTCCAAATGATCAAGGAACGATCATTAGTAATGTAACCACGAAGATCAACATCAATTTTTGAAGGATCTATGGAAATTCAGTGACAAAATAATTTTTGTGTTCATTATTTTGTTGTATCTAACAAAAGCCAAAACATTGTGAAATATATATTTGCCAAAAATGGAAGTTCTTTAAGAAAATAAAAAAATATTTGTCAGTACTCTGAGTACTTAGGTTACCGTGGCCATTGGGCATTGCATCGAACCAAACTTCCATAGCAGTAATAACAAAAATGTTATTACCATAATATTAATAGTTTATAAATAATTGTTTGTTATAAATAGTTTAATAATAAATATAAATAGTAAAATAAATAAATTAAAAAACTATATTTTATAGACAATATTCAGGGTAAACTGGGTGATGTGGCTGTGTTTGCCCATTACCACCTGGATATCTTAAAGCAAGAAGTATTTGGCCCTGAGCTTGACAAATCTTCTATAGATGGATGCAATGTTTATCATTTTACTCCAAATACAGAAACGTCATCAAGTTTTATAAATAAAATGAATTCACCCATGAAACCAAAAACAACAAACTAGCCTTCGAAGACACTTTAATAAGACGCATTCCATACACCAGTTTACCAAAAGTACATATTCACAAGACAAATTCTTAATGGTGATCGTGGTTACACATTTCAAATATAAAACCAATGCAGTTAGAGCACATGCACATATCCCAAATATTGAGGGACTTTTACATAAAAGTGCAACACATAAGCAAACTAATTAACAAAAACAACCTTGTCAATCATCAAATATTTTACTTCCCGGACTTGATTCCAGTGGCATGCAGTACATCTGTACCAACATTGATGGTTGGAATCGTAAATAATATGTATTGTATTTTTCGCATTGCTGTTGAGTGTAGAAAAACCAATTTAAACACAATCTACGGTTGCTTTACATACCGACTTAATATGAATCGTATATAAGAAAGCAGCATTGAAAATCATATTAAACTTTTAATTTTAATACGAGTTTCGGGTGTGTTACCAATTTGGTATCCGTTTTTAATCAAGTATCAACATTATGAGTTGTAAACAAACTCAAAATTATAGAAGACCTTTAAACATTAAAACATATTCATACCTTACGAGTTCTTGTAAAACTAAATGGTATTGAAGATAATGTTGAATGAAAACAAAACATCTCAAAAATATATTTGGCAGCGACGCTTATTTGTGTAAATATTTCACATACCGGCGGTAATACTTTGAGGCTCAGAAGGTTGCTTGGATTCTTGGCTTTGGGCTCTTTGGGACCTCTTGGAGATTGAATCGAAGTTGTTGTTTAGATAATTTTATTAAAAAATATATAATTTTTATAAGGGTTAACATTTTTTTTATAAATAACAAAATGGTTTAGTGAAGCTTTGTTGAGTTTTTCTTCACAAGAGAGTTCTTTAGTAGTTGAAGAATTCGAGCTTGTTAAAGGCTCGACTTCGAGCTAATTTAAGGCTTGGCTTCGTGACAAAGTCATCCTGAGATTACATCACGGATCGTTGAATCTTTCTTTCTTGAAGTTGATTCTCGACTCATTCAGCTCATTATCGAGCGCGCACGTAGTAGCAAAGCTCTATATAGGGGTTACTTTCAAAATATGACAAAAAGTTGTGTCATAAT
>JARUHE010307671.1:0-12307 GCA_031471125.1 Archaeomysis grebnitzkii | reverse complement strand
GATGCAATGGTGGCTACGTAGCGTTCCTTGATGCAAGGGTTTCTCTAGAGTGTTCCCTGACGCAAGGGTGAGGATGAAGGTTCGTCGCCCTGCCACTCGCCAAGGACAATTGCCCGGGGTCGTCCCTTCCAATCAACAACCTCCTCTGACTTGCCACACTGAGTTCACGACAACAGTCGATCGCGATGAGAAAATTACGTACATTTTTTTTAAATATCTCTGAAATATTATCTTCTTAAATCCATAGATTTATTGTATGTATGGCCACTAATTAGAGTTTCCAACGATTGTACAAACAATTGGCTAGATCTGTATTTTCAAGGTGGGTGAGGGGATTGCAACATTGATATGTTCTGTATACAAAATAAAAACATTTTATTTACATTGTATGTATAAGCCACGTCTATAAAGGTAAGTAATGTGTTTCTTGCTCTTCAAAGATTAACAGCGCAATGAATGTAATGATACTTGAAGTGAAAAATGACACCAATACACAAATATTCTTACGTATGTCTTTTTATGCACAAGCCAGCTGAGAATGTCAATCTCTAGAAGTGTATAATTAGGCTCAACTCAATACTTTCACATTCAAATCGAACGTTGTTGTAACATTGAGGTAATAATTATACAGGCTGTTCAAATGTTTAATGTCATGCATGTATCAATGACATTACTTTGTTGTTTTCTCTTGAGAATAACTGTTCAATCATTTATAAATAAATTAACGTTATACGAGGAATGTTTTTTTATTTATTTTGACTCAATTATTAAAGGTAAAATTGGATAAATATTTAGTATAGTTTCATATTGTCCTATACCAAACTTTTTATTCTTTAAATGTGTTTGAAAACCATGTTCAAAGATTAGGAGAAAAACTAAGCATTAACGTAGATTTTATTTTTACTTAGGCCTTATAAGATCCAATGTCTCCATCATATCTTACTGTCTTGGGCCCAACCATTTTTGTTGATTCCATTTGGTAGGGACAAACTACCATCCAGTTTTCAAGTGCCTGTTTGATTTTGCACCATGCATCACCTTAATGTTACCCACATGAAACGTAACAAGCCACGCATTTATTTTTCACACGATGATATAACCAATGATGCTATGTGCTCGACCCATAGACGTATTACGGCTCGACCACTTACTAATCTAATGAAGATGATAAAAGGTACCTTGGTGATCAACTAGTATATGATTCAAACAAGTGATCAAACTAGAAGCAGACGCAACACTCGCATTATAAGTTCATTCTTTAGAAGAAAAACAATGAAGCATTCAAACAACGTCCATATCCGGCAGAACAAACTATCGATGTATTTTTCATTTGTTGTATTGTTAAACGTTATGTGCTAAGTGTAGTTATCTATGCGTCAACAAAAAGGGTAAATAAGCCTAACAAACAGAACAATGGGAAGTGCCACAGTTTTACAATGTGGAAGTGCATTAGAAAAGTCACATTTTATTTCATTCAGAGATGTAGAAATAGATTGGATTAGACATTTGTTTTGAAACGTTTTGGTATAAAGCGGAATAAATGTTTCAGTAGGTGAATCAATCTTGCAATTACCTTGCCGTGTAACCGGTGGATAAACTATAGACCATCCAAGACGGCCATATGGTTGAAGCGCTGTTGCCACACAACACGATGCGACGTTGCCAAGTTACAAGGCGACACTCGTGACATAATCGAGTGTCAAGTTGGTGAGACGAGTTGTTCCTTTTCCGTTATTTGGTAAAATTCAAATAAATCTGGCAAAGGCGGGAAGTGGAAGGGAAGATAAAGATCTGAGCGGACAAACAAAGAACAAAGAAATGCACTAAATATTTCTCAACATAACTGGCCAGCCGGCAAATTATTTTCTGTTTGTTTGGTGCAAGCAAAATAATCAACAACAACACGTTTAACACTGTACTTATAAGACATTAAGTAGTTAAAACATGTTACCCCATTTGAGTGTTTATGTTTGAAATAAATGTAAATCAAATTAATAACTTAAATCATTTTTACATTTTACTTTAATTAAATTTACAATAATTGTAAATAACATCAGACAGGAAATAATACAATTTACATTTGATAAAACAAAGTAATTAAAAATTTGTATTAGAACTGTTTTTACATACAAATGATAACTGTTGCGTACAGGTCTATTTTTGAAAAACGTAAATAAAAAGGACAAATTATAATGTCACTGATATGATCTAATGTTGCCTCTTTATAAAAACAAAAAATAACATACATAAATATGTGATTGGAAATAATTTAATTTAAAAATTAGAAGCTTAGCATTAAACAATAGCTACTGAGTAGCTATTAGAAGGAAGATTTTCAAAAATGTGCATTATGTCAGAAAGAACTCGTGTGAATTATAATTATATTCATAACCAGATGAAAGACCTATTTAAGCAGGCTTAATTTCGGTAAGATTCGGATGAAATGAAGAAAACGAGAAATGACAAATACATTTTCGGTTAATGTTGATCAATTGAAAAAAGATTGGAGGAGTGATACGTCAATAAAATTCATTGACCGTAGTTATCATCCAGAGATAAACCAGACCAATCAGTTAAACTGATAAAACTAGCGCTAGCATGAATCCCTTTGGATACAATTAATAACTAATTTGTTTATTTGGAACATTCGTCAGTAGTTTTGGAGAATAAGTTAGTTAGTTAATTGCAATTCGGTTCCCATGAACCAGGCTATGGGTGCGATTGATGCACATTCACCGCTTTTGGAGAATAACATTTCCGGTATTGAATCTCACCACAAAGCTAGGTTTTGTATGAACCGACATTTAGTGTAACCATTATTATTTAAGCACAAACAAAAAAACAAACAGACATTCAGTGTAAAGATTATGTTTGTTTAAGAAGAAAAAACAAACAAATACAGATTCAGTATAAAGGTTATTAGTAATTAAGCGGCAAAAAAACAAATACACATTCAGTGTACAAATTATTAATATTCAAGCAGAAAAACAAACAAACACACAGGTGAAATTCTAGGAAACTTAAATAATGTATAATTTAATTAAATTATAATTTTTTACAATTTTCTCAAAACTTTAAAAACAAGTGAGCCTCATTCCTAGAATTTCTCCAAGTAATTATTTGCTAACTTATAACAACAAAGCATTTGTTCTATTGAAAATAATTGACAATTATGAGGAGTTATTAATTGATTTGTATAGATCGAATTTACATCAAAATTTCACTCGTGAATGATAAAACATCGAAACCATCAATTGTGGGATTTAGCAACCAATGTTTAACGTTGTAATATCATTCTGTGAAAATGTTGGACAAAAAAGTTTCATAAATGAGCCAAAAAAGAGAAAAAAATCAATTGTGGATTTGGCAACCAAGGTTTTCCTCAATGTTTATGGCAATCATACGAAAGTTTGTCCAAAATTTGATGGAAATTCGTTCGAGATTATTTAGATAAGAAATACTTTGTTCCGAACGTATCAATGCTCCACTTGGCTCAAATCAACTCAAGGACATTCCAGCACGAATGGTAACGCATGTTGGGGATTTGACAACACTCGTTGCCTTTCGATGAGCATGGAGTCCCAAATGAACACTCATACCCGAGAAAACGTGGCTTGGGGGCATGACAAACCAGGTTATCCCTCGGGAATGTCATTCAATGACAAGCTAAGTGGCTATAAGCAATAGTGACTCGATTCTGTTCTCAAAATACCCTGCATTGAAGAAATGAAAATTGTGGATTTGCCAACTAGCATTTCGTCTATATCAGGGCATGAGAATTTAAAAACAAAATATTTCTTAAAATAGAAATGTAGCAAAAATTAAAGATTGTGGATTTAGGCAACCTGAATATTTCGTTAGATGTTCTATTTATTTTACCAATTAAATGTAATACAATAAACTAGCAACTATTTTCAATAGATTTTTTTAATTTAAAAAGTGAACTAAATTTGCTGATATTAAAACAATTTCCGTATTCTCTTAGATGTTGAATTATTTTAAATTATATAACATAATAACCTCTCCACATATTGAAACCTTTGAGATCACAAAACTTGACTAGTTTTATAAACCAATTTTCCACGTAAACACTTGTCAGAATCGGATACGTTGGCAAATTGTGTTGCAACAGGTTTGAATTGATCATCAACTAGAATAATCAGGAAAACCCAAAACTAGGATTTGTAGCACGACTTGTGGTTTCAAATTCAAATATTAAGTTTTAGATTACTTCTTTAACATGTATTTTCATAAGATCATTCAATACCAGGTTCATTCGGAGCATTGAGTACTTTATTTGTATTTGAAAAAAAAACACAACCTAACCAACTGAACGTTCAATCATACCCCGGGGGGATTGATTGATTGATTATATAAATAAACGGGCCAATGCCCATACCCGGGGGGAGGGATTCAACAGCCTTAGGCTACGGAGAGAGGGAGTTGACTAAGTAACATAAAAATGATAAAATAATGTTGCCAGAAGCCTCGAGGAGTTGTAGTCTATTTAGATAAATGGTAACAGGACATAATTTGGAGAGAAAAATCTTTGATCTTACGATCTATTGTGGAAGGTTAGTTTTAATTGGTGATTTCAAGGTCATCCAATTAGGGTTGGTTACTTTGTCTACCATTAATTTGGTTATTCAAAGGGTGAATAATCTCTTCATCTCATGTGCTGGCGACTTCCGTTCAGTCGGTTAATAGTTGATCGATTTGAAGATCAAAAGATGTATGATATTCCTCAATGATGAAATGTAATGACGTTAAAGATAAATTTACAATTAGTTCAAACAAATATAAAAAATCATATAAATATTCATTATTATTATCATTTGAACCTGAGGAAAAATTAAAACATGTTATAAAAATTGAAAACTCGCTGTTCGATCACGAAATTTTAGCTTTGAAAAAATGAATTTTGTCCGTATTAAACAATCCATTTTGCTACATTGTAACACACTTCAACAATAAATCTTTATCAACTCATTGGTAGATCAAATAAAAAAGATTTGGAAAATCAAACAAAAAGTGTAAAGATTGCTTCGACCTTGAATGTATATAAACGACAGACAGTTTCACTGAGCTAAAAATACCAGTTCTTACATAATGTAATTTGTTTCACAAACATCCATAGGCTGCAATCACAAATATTTATTCATGATCAAGTACTGGTAAAAACGTTGTTCAAATAAAGATTATATGCAATCACCTTGGACAGATTAGTGATATAACATTCAAGAGTTTTTCATACAGATAGAACAAAATTAATATAGACGCAGGTGTGATAAAATAATGTATTCATATTAACCAACGATGATGTCATTTATGTGTGGTGTAGGGATATCCAGTTTGTCATAACTAATCATAACATAACAGAAGACATGATGACAACAGCCAGCATAGTCACAATGTCCACACTACCAACCTAACTCAGTTGTGCCACTTTGTCGTGTGACGTCATAACAACCCTTTCCACCGACCACCCAATAAGGAAGGGTGGCTGAGGTTGCAGCTTGTGGCTGTGGCAGAGGCAGGAGGACGCGCAGCTTTCCTCTGGACCAGCACCGGGCCGTGTGTTGGGAGCGGGAAGATGCTAGAGCGATAAGACGCTTATTAGGACTTAACACGTGCACCGGAAGTCAATGGCTTTGTTTCGCAGCCGTTGGCCGAGAATTCAAACTTGCCGAATGTGTTGTCACACTTCAGCCGTTGAAAAGTATTGGTAATTTATACGGCAAAAATATTTAAATGATTAAAATTGTATTTGCAAAATAATTTAGAACGTTTGACTTGAATTAATTAAAGAATTCAAATAATAGATTAAACCGTTTTAGAAACAAAATATCCAGCGATAAAAACATTTATCACACGAACAGTTATCTACCATTGATGTGCACACACCTCGTATCTATTTCGAATTAAGTAATATATTAATTGTCTAGTGACAGTGAATGTATTTATAGCCCAATAAATGCAAAAATAATAAATAAAAATTGTCTTAAAATTACGTTGGACAATTCAAATAATTTGTATTTTTTCAAACTGTATAAACTAACAATTGAAGAAATAGACATGGAAATGTCGATCATAATGCTGTTCCTTTCTTATGGCTTTGTAAGTCTTATGAAGTGAAATGTCAGAAATGAATGCAACCTATTTTAATACCAACATGAGGCTTATTTGCTAATAAAATATATTTAAGGGCAATTTAAAAACACTTGCGAAATGCAATGCAATATTAATTAACAACTGATCACACCTGTGAATTGTGCAGTCAATTCTTCGAAACGCGAATCAATTATAAAAAAATATTTTAAATCAATTTAACTTCGAAATTAAAATTTGAGCGTTTTAATATGTTGGATGTAATAATAAAGTGGACGATTATTGCTTGATTGTCAACAAAGACCTTGTGGAAATGTAAAGGAAACAAAACAAATCAACAAATTCGAAAGATGATTCTGTCTCTCCATCATCATAGGATATGAAGAAAAAGTCAGTTTTCATAAAATTAATATGTGCTGAGAGGAAATGTACAATCGCCCAAGAAAAGGTATAGCAAATGTATTTATAAATAGATCGTAAATGTGCGGATTATCCTTATGTTATACGTTCATGTTTTACAATAACCAACTAGTGGATTAGTTTTTTAACAGTTTAAATATATTAATTATTCTTAGGTATTGTTTAACCTTAATGGATTTGTATGTAATAACCTATTTTATATGTATAAATGACATAACGTATGTGTTGTGTAATTGAAATTAATTGAACAGGTGTTTGTTTTTCTTAATAATTTGTTGTGTTATGTGCTCAGATGAATAGGATCAAATGCAAATATAAATTTTATGTAAAACATTTTGTTCATATCCGCTGCTAATACATCCTAAAATAGATGTTTTTTGTTTGTATTTCCTGAACATTATCATTGTTATTTCAACACCGAAATTGTTTTTATCTCTTCGTGGAACAGAGGCAATTGGTCTTACATTCTACTTTATTTGCGTCATGAGAGTTCCACTTTGTTATTTTCTTTTGTTTTTGATGTATGCAATGGCACGTGAATAAAATTGGACCCCATTCAAATTCCAAAATTGTCATTTTGGTATGAACCTACAATAGCACAAGTGAGGCCAGCTCTATGTTATTTGAATGTTGGTTAACTCGCTTGTGTTATTGTCGATCCATATGTTGACTAATTAGGGCTGGTAAATCGGACGTCTTCCCATACACCACAGGGTTGTTTTCTATACTAACTTCAACGTATTTTAGTCCTTATAGTAATCATTATCGACCCAAATAAGTTACGTAGCCGTGGATGTCAATGACCTCGCTGGAATGAAATCACTTTCGGTGCCGTGGCACTCCGACCACTTTCTCTCCCCGCTTCAAGGCACCGATTCTCCGTAGGGTGCAAGCATGGCCACGGATCCCTTTTTATAACCGTTCAAAAGAATAAAGTCCACATTAACTAAGATATGGCTTAAATATAAAGTTTTTTATTTTGCTGCAATTCATCAAATTATTAATTTACAATCTGCAATTTGACAAACAGTTTCCTTCAGTAATTATATTCATTAACAATGATATTCAATTAGAACAAGATTGGAAATGTATTAATAATGTTCATACGCATGATGCCAAAAACCAGTTTTTTTCGTTCTCTTTAACCCAAAAAGTAGCAATGTCCTGCAATAAAAATTTAAAAACGAACGTCCTCTTTAAAATGAAAAAATATTTGTTACCACCCTATTCATACGTACGTAGAAATATTGGTAACAAATCGTCAAAAACAAATTCAAGAAAAAACTTTTACTATATTAGAGTAAAAACATTAATTTGGCAAGATGACAAGTGAATGCAATGCCAAGTTCATTCCTGCAATAAAATTCAACTAATAATTCATTCTCGCTAATAAATTATCAACGCAATGAAAAGTTTCACTTTTAACGAAAAAAGTTTTATAAATTATTATGAAACCTTCTTCATTTAAAAGTAAACACGTTTACGAAAAGTGTGCATTGAAGTGCTAGCCTACGTATTACAAATCATCTACGAATCAATCACTTACGAATGGTCGTTTTGAGTAAATTTTTTAGGCTTATTTGTATGGTTAATCTGTGAACCGTGGAATATCAATTAGTACTTTTCTCAAATCAAAAATAAAAAGAGTTGGAACTTGTTGAAACATGTTTAAAAATAGTTCCGTTTTTATATGGATCGACATTGATAGCACAAGTGAGGTGAGCTTTGTTATTTGAATATGGGTTACCTCACTTGTGCTATTGTCGGTCTATATTATGATTGCAAGCGATTCAAGTCTAGAATTTATTTAACACTATTTTCCAACCAAACAAACCAAAACTGATCGCATCACGAAGTACAACGTAGCATACATTCATTAACAAAATAGAAAGTCTTTTCTCTTTACAAAAAAAAATAATAAAGTGATACAATGAATATATTTATAAGTATAGTAATGAACGCGGATTATGGAGATCGTCATGTAGTTAGATCGGAGTTAGGCAAACAAAAACATTTGAAGTTTTCTGTCGTTTCACATTGAACCCAACCCAAAAACAAATTAGTTTCCACAATTAAATCATCCGATTTTAATGATTTCAATTAATGAGACGTGATAACGAAAGAAAGCAAATATACATGCAAACTGAAAAGCTCTTGACAGGAAAGTGATTTTTGGCAGTGCACTAAAGATGAGCGATTGTTACAGGTGGGGTGAGGGAGACAGGAACGGGGTTGCCCCAAATGGGGGGAGGTTTGTTCAATTGTCAATGGAGTTGGGGAAGCAAAGGCCGTGGGAGTTTCACACAAATACACATTCACCTCCAGCGTTCGACAAACAACCGAATCCGACACATCTGGGGCCTTGAGCTGCCTTATGATCGGATTATCATGTTCAGATATATCGGGATTGTCTGTACTATATAAATCGAGTGAGAATGAATAAATTTATAAGCAACCGGGAACAGCATTTAGATGGTAATGTTTATACGGCCTGAGGCTATACAAGACGTTGCAACCTGTGGTTACACAGCTCCTTTGAGCTACAACTTAATTACAATCAATCAAAATTGATAAAACAGTCGTATATACTTCAGATGTGAGGGGGGCGGAGGCAAATGAGAACTAGACTGGATGGGGGAAGTTAGGCCAAACCAGGAATGTTTCAAGTTATTTTTCAAAACCTAAATACTCGTAATTATGTTATTTGATAATTTATTTTGGGTCTTAGATTACGCAAAATGTAATTTTGGTAAACATTTCAAATTCAAATGTACAAAACGACGATGACAGACTAACAACATTACTAAACGTAATATAATCCAGTTTATCATCCTTATCACAAGCTAATATTCGAATCAATTAAAATCAATGGAATATCTGAACTAAGAAAACAATCGAGAATTTATGACTGGCAGTAAATGGAATTGTTTTCGTAATCCAGCACAGATGGAACCAACCAGCTGGAAAGTTGCTTCAAACTTTCAAGTTCAAGCCAACGGGAATATATTAATGGCTGCGCTTCACAGTTTCACAAATTTCCTTTCACTCGAATGTATGAACGAAAAACGAGTGACGTAGAAACATGAATTTGTTTTTCATGAAATCGTTTGATGGAACTCCGATCAAAACGATTGGCTGAGGTCACTCCTTCTCTCTTCAATAAACCCTGCAAGTAATGGCGTCACTTTTCTCGGTGTCTTAAGGACGATACAATTTTGTCATTTTATAATGCAGAAATATGCCTGTCTCGGACAATTTTTGGGTTTGGAAGTACACAAATGGTGATAGGCTGTTTGGATTACACTTAGGTACACACGCATGTGCGAAAAGAATTGTATTTAGGATAACAAAAGTAGGACTCTAAGGAGAAAAAAGCAACCATTTCTGGCGCCCTGCTTTAAACGAAGGCCTGACATAAACACTTGGTTATGGCATAGTCCTAATAATTGTTCCATCTAATTAATAACATAAAATGGTTTGAAGATGGAAAAACTTTTATAGTAGAGATACAAATATTATTGAATGTTATACTCCACTAACAAATGGGCCAGATTATATCAACCAATTAAAAACAATTTTCAAGAAAAGAAAAATTTGTTTCCAATTAAAATGTTTGTATCTATCAGTCACCTTGCAGTACCATTCAAAGTCTATTGTGAAATTTACATCTAAAACTACAATACAAAACACTGAAAGAAGCAAAATTGTGTCTTTTCAAAAGGAAAACCTATCAAGATAACCAATTTGGTCGACGTTTGAGAATCAATCAGTCTGTATAAATAAGCCTAAAACGAACATTGGCAGAAACTGCAGACTTGACTAGAGTTCTACACCTTGATCTAGATCAAGGTTGATTCATAAATTAGAAAGTTGGCTGGACATACCAAATCAACGACTGCTTTCGACTTAATTTCCTTGTAACTTTAGTTTCTGATTGGTCACAACTTGTCCCTTAATCAGTTAACAATAACAGCAAATCTCCAATGTATTCGTTCTTACAAGACCAATAAATAAATGTCCTTTACATTATTTTAATTACAACAAATGATTACATAGATATTAAGTTATATTTAAACCAACAACTTGTTCAATCACATATTGTAGTTTAAAAACTAGAAGTATCCCCAAAAACACAGTTATTACCTGAATGCACACTGGAGGCCCATTTGACATCAGTAGATGCACCAGTCAATCGGTAAGCAGGACCAAGAAAATTTGACATTTTCTTATTATAAATTACATGACTCAAATTTTAGCCAAAAAGCAAACGAAACTTTTACTTTTGGTGCTTACCGTATCGTTTCTACCAATTCATACGCTCCATCATGTTTATCCTGAAACAAAAAAGAAGATGGATTAGTTACACAAATGTAAATAAAAAAGGCATAAGCAAATGTATTATTATTTCATCACAATGTTTTACTGTTTATAAACTAAAAATAAATTAATAACGGAGGACATTTTAAATTACTTGCATGAATGCTGTACAGTCTAAAATATTTTATAAACTCTGCAAAAGTTTATAAACATTTTTTACAATAAATGTTAAATGTATTTTTAGCCATAAACATTTACCTTTTACCATGACATGAAGAAATGAATGATAATTCCTCCAGCAGTGCTTTAAAACTGAATAAAAAAAACATTAGACTAATATATACAGATATGCCTAAGACCTGGAACTGTAAAATATATTCTATCGAGAATATTTGGCATTGGTTGGTTATTATAATTATGTAATTAATACCTGTTATTACTCATCCCCCTAAGAAAAAGAATTGAGACTATCAATCTCAGGTAGCATAGAACACTGATCAGAATCCATCATTATGCCACAACAACATTATTAAGTAATTGCCTAAGTAGGAAACCATTGTTAGATCACATCAATATATTAGTATTACAGCATCCTCTAAAAGTAGCCACATGTGGTTCACTGTTCATCCAGCAAATAATTTTTCAAATATCAAACTATTTGGCAAAAAATTAAAAACAATACAAAAAATATCATTATTGCCTCATCACATCTACAGTGAGAAACAAAATTTCTCTCAGTAATACCTTACTTCAACATGAGAAGGACTCAAATTCTTGCCACAACCTTTTCTTCCTTTTCAAATAAGATCTGAATAGCTCAAAAATTTTAAATTTAGAAAACATGATGGAACACAACTTTCAAAGAACGTAAAAAAATGTCCCCGTTTGATGGACTGTCAGTTGGAGGTCATATTTTTCAACATTTAAGGATTCAAAGTTTAATCTCAAACTGCAACATCAAAATATTCAGATTTTAAAGGTTTTATAGCACCTCCAATTTATATATGACAGTCAGGTTAGGTTATAATTTAAAGGTTGTATAGTGCAAGATGTTGTTTTAGTTTTCAATTATCACTTGACAGCAATGGGTGGAAAAGGAGGGGTTTGGGGGCAAAGGTATTAGCCACCTTGAAGTTTTTGAGATTTAAAGCATTGAAAAAACAATCAAATTTTTCCAGCTATGTTTTGATGTATCAATCATGATTGAAACTTGAACCAATAGTTATTGCAAATTGTAAGATCCTAATTTGTTCAATTGAATTAAAATAATTCTTTAACCCTTTCGAGACTACAATTAGAATAAAACATTAAAATTTCTTGTTTAAAGTAGCTTCTTAGGTCTAAACAAACTCGAAATAATGTTGAAAATTTGCTTTTTGTGTTTATTTTAAATGTTGTTATCAATAATATAATTATTGATAACATGGCCCTGCATTCTGATTCTCTAAACTTAGTTTAGTGA
>JARUHE010307660.1:0-12309 GCA_031471125.1 Archaeomysis grebnitzkii | reverse complement strand
ATAAATATATTATACATATATATATATATATATATTTTCATCAAAGGTGCATGATCAATAATTAAGGATGTTTTTCTTTTAAGCTTTTTAAACTTTCTAAAAGTTTTTTTTTCAATGAAAAAGAGAATTTCTGTAAACTTCAAAATATTGATTTTTATTTCCAAAACGCGTTTCAATTATACATTTGTCATATTTTTGTTGCATGTTTGGAAGAAATATTGTTGGTTGATTTGTTATGTTATGATTTTACTTATCAATGCTACATTCACTGTTTGGTATTCACTAACGCTGTTATGTTTATCATTATAATTCTTAATTATTATATGGATCGACAATAGCACAAGTGAGATAAGCTCTTTGTTGTTTTAATCAAATTAATTAAACTTCACATTATGGTTGATGTGACCTTGCATTTCTCAAAAGTGCTGCAATTTCATTATTCACTTTTCGTTTTGTATCACCTGCAACATCCATATTTTCAGCGGACATCTGCCTAGAGTTGCGATCAACAAAGTTATTCTTGTTTGGCATGTTGTTAGAAGGATAGTTTTAAATATTTCAGAAATTGTGTTATTGCTTGTTAATACTTGGGTTATCTTTAATTTACAATAAAGGCTCTTCAATAGTTGTTTCTTTTTTATTGCTTCCTGTTGCTACAATACTATAGTTTGGTTGGTTTTGTTTTATGATTGGTCAAACAGTGTTTTAATATTGTGCTAGATTTGTTGTGCATTATTAACCCTTTCCATCGAAATCGCGATTAATGTCTCTAGCTACATAACTAGACTTATTACTGGCCATTTATACTTATGTTTTTCGTCATATTTAAAGGTTTGATTTTTTTTATATTTTATAAATGTTATACATAATGAAAGTCTTCTAATTATCATTCACATGTATTTAATATGAACATTTTTTTTATTCTACATGCTATATCCTCTTTAAAAAATGATGTTTATTGCTCAAATTAACTATTTTTATAAGATATGAAGTAAATGGTGAAGTTTTTTTTTTAATTTATAATTTTTTCTTGAATAATAACTTTGCTAAAGAAAATAAACAAGTTTCTATAGATTTTTCCCCTTGAAAATGATGTTTTTTAATGAACTTACATAAAAGGTGAAGACAAATTTTAAAGTTTTTTTATGTTTATTTTTGTTAGAAGTTCAATTAATCTGTCATTGAGGTTTTTATCTTTTACTGTAACCATTTTTTGATATATTATATCAAAAAATGTTATTTTTTATTTTAGAACAAATATCATTTAACACAAATAAAAAATATATGAATTAAGAATAATATATCTTATAATAAAAGTTTTCTAAAATTTAAATTTTATTTTTATTTTAGAACATTTATCATAAATGAAAAATTTATGCATTAGGAATAATTTTTTTCTAAAACTTGAATTTATTGAAATGATTACGTTTTTATATGGAATGGTTGAGTTAAAAGCATTATTTATTTATGTCTACAGTTTGAGGTAGCGTTAATTTGATGATTATCATTTTCAAATTCTGTACAAAAACATTTTTATTATGATTTTAACTAAAACTTTTTCATGTATAATTTAATTAAATATTTAAAATGAACTTTGAATTAATCTTTATTTTCATTTTAATTCGGCATTTGTGATGAAACTCACGTTGACATGTTTGTGTTTTATTATTATTTAAAAAATGAAATGTTTCCTCATTTATTCTCTGAATAATGTCCAGATTTTCTACGGTGTGTTTTCTATGAAATAACAACATTAACAGTTATAGCGGCAACGTTGTTCAATGAATACTCCTCAGCGCTTCACATGTTTAAGCCTTGTCATTACTACCCACATCAAGGGATGTGTTCTGTAAGGACATGTAGTCGACGTGTGGTGCTTCCTTCAATCCGGGTTAAGCTTAGCGTATGAGATTTTAAGGGAATACAACCACGTTCAAGTTGAAGTGGGCTCGAATCGATTTGTTTACTTAGCATCAATCATCAGACTACCTTCATATGACTATGCCATCATCTCTCGTGATTTTCCAGACCCCGATAATTTTTTCCTTGTTTAACCATCTTGAAACATGGCAGTTTTAAACTGTTTTTCAAGCAAGTGAAACGATGTTTAGACTTTGGTTCTTGAGTTTTCTTCATATTTTGATTTCATTTATGCATCAAAAGGTTAGAAATGCAGTTCACATGAATACATTTTTTATTTTTATTTTTTTGTTTTTGTTTTTTTTTTATAAATGTTTTGATACATTTTGGATTTTTTATGATTAAAATATTTTTTTTCATTTGTTGATTGACATTCTAATATGGGGAAGTAATTTTTTTAAGTTACTGAATGGTTTCGAGACATTTGAACCGTTCGGTTCGGTTCGTGGATTAATAGTATACTAGTTCAGCGTTGTTGTTATTTCGTTGTCATCCTTACCGGCATTGAAAAAATATTTAAAGAAATACATCTATGTTTAAGCTGTGATTGAAAAACTAGCTTCTATAAATGACCCCTGAATGTTGTTGTTGTTGGTTATGTTGGGGCGGTGGATTAAAACGTGTTCATTATGTCTTTGTAATTGATTAATGATTATGCCAATAGTCATAGTTTGAAATTATTTTTTTGCGTTTTTGCCAAAAAATATAAAATTTAAAAACAACGTCTTGCGACAACAAAGTTTATTAAACGAATGTTATTAATTAAATATTGTTAATTGATGATGCTAGAAATATTTTTTAATGTCTTGTTTGCTGTTTTTTTTCACAAAAAAAAGAAAATTCCAGTGGACGTGTTAAATTTGGGTAAATAATTCTGGTACAACAATTACAAGAATGTTTATTGTTGTTTATTATGACATTTTGATAATAAAATAAGTAGTAGGGTAAGCCTACCAAATTCGTAAATTTTTGCTTAAAATTCGACACCCCTAAATTTTAATTATTTAATGCTTTTTATAATTTTTCAATGATTTATTGTGCATTTTCAAAAAAAGAAATTGAAAATGCACAATTAATCACTGAAAAATTATAAAAAACATTAAATAATTAACATTTAAGGGTGTCGAATTTCAAACGAAAATTGCCGAATTTGGTAAGCTTACCCTAGTGAAACATTTAGAAACGTTGCGAAAGTATTCTTAAACTGACCTTAAACGCTTAGCATACATTTTGACAGGTAATGTATACATGATTAATATCTACATCATAAGGTATTTTTACAACGATTTTTTTGAAAGGGGTTTAAAACTCGGTAACTATGAAGTCTTATCTGAACGTTTCAACTTTCGGACAAACCCGCCAATTGCTAAATCATGAATTTTGTATTACCAAGATACATTTTAAGGATTTTTGTGGGTGAATGATTGTAAGTTTTGACAGGTGTAAACATTGTTTTTATTTTACAGAAAGTAGATGTAAAATAAAATATAGTTTGTTGTATTTACATTTGATCAAAATCTCATCTGCATGGTTGGAGTATTTTTTTTGGATGGCATCAAACATTCCTTACAAGTAGATTTTGATCCAATTTGAGTTCTAGTCGTGGAAACTTATTTATTAAAATATTTCTTTTACAATAGTTTCAAAGAATTTCGTTTTTAATTCAAATTTGTTTGAACCTAAATTTCAGTAAATTCATGGAAATAACCAATTTAGCAGTTTCCCCAAAGAATCTCTCGGATTTAGTAGTTGCCCATAATAATTCTATGATGAAACTTTCTTTTTTGTAACATTTATATGATATTAACCAGACTCCGAGAATGAGAGAGTTTTTTCCAGTTTTTAGAGATGTATTTTTCTTTGGAGAAATAGGAATGTTTTAGGACAACTGAAGTTAGGTTCTCACAATCTGTATCATATCTTACTTTGGCTATGTACGAGTATTTCAGAAATATATTGAACCTTATTTAATATTTTAATTTTTTCATGACAAGTATTTGCAAGCTGCAGCTAAAATTAAACTTTTTACTTTTTTTGCAAAGTTTAAACATTTCATGAAACTGAATTTTGTTCTGACAAGACACTGAAAATTACATTTTATGGTTGCCTGTGAAAATTTTCTTTAGGCTATGCAGATTTCTTCAATAAATCTCTTGTCTGGAAATACATGAAAAACAAATTTCTGACACACTGTTAAAGGTCTTATAAGTTATAAATCAATTTTATTGTTGATCTAGGGTAAAAGTGATTACCATATTTTTGACAGAAAACATGAGGGATTAATTAGATATAACACAATACATAATGGCCTTTATTTGTTTCATGATATTATTACATTGACCAAACAGAGAGCTGTATTTCAATTAAAATAAAAAAAGATGGCAAAGTTCAATTTATTGAAGTATCAAAATAAAACTATAAAATAAAAGATGAAAACAAAAATTTTAATGAATCGTTCAATGTCGATTATTTTGAGGGAAAACATTACACCAGTGTAGTAGAAATTAAGATTTGAAAATTGAAACATATTTTAGTCACAGACTAAAATACTTCTATGGTATATTCAGTTTTAAGCATAGCAATAGACTAAAATATTACATATTCATGACACTTGAACCTTTTGAGGATATAATAATCAACATTTTTTAATTGATTAGAATTATAAAACTGTTCATTCAACCACACATCAAATTTTATAAAACATTTGCGGTAAATTTATTTGAGGAAACAAGCTATAAATCATTTTTTCAACCTTGAAAATGCTTAGAAATAAAAGAAAAGAAAAAATGATAAAAAAGGCACTTAGAATTATTTTCTAAAAATATTTCAAAACTTCAAAATAATCTTAAATAATCTAGATTATTTAATTTTTATAATTTGCATATAATTGTAAGTAACAATAAAATATTTTGATTTCAAAATAAGAAATCTCTTTGAAAACTGTTAGACCAAAAAAATATATATAATAAAACTTTAAAAGTTTGTCAATTAGTTAGCTATGCTTTAATAAGATACATAAATAAAATATTATATAAATCTTTTATTTATGATCATCTTTCAAAATTGGAATATCTACAGGGCAGAGAAGGATCCTAATGGCAATAGTTTAAATTTCTTAATTTCTTTAACATTGAAATTTGAAATCTTCAGAAAAATGTTACCTTGTCGCATGTATCTAAGCTTCAAATATTTTATTTTTAAACCCTTTGTTAAGACCAATGTGAGCATTTATGTTCGGTTTTAAATATGAAACATTGATATGAACAAGAAGGCTCTGTTTCAAGGATTCGTCTCCAAGAAGGATCTGTTTCAAGGGGTTGTAGTAACCAAAGTTAATAATAATGTTCATCGATTATGAGTTGCCTGAACAACAGTTTCAAATTTATTTTTTTATAATGTGTTGCAACTTTCAGTAAATTATTAACATAGGCAGGCTGTCTTTAGACAATTCTTTACATTGGAGTCAATCGTTTCGCAAACATAATACAATACGATAAAACTTTATATTCTCAGAAGAAAAACAAATAAAAAATATAAAGCTTTATTTATTAAGATTTGAAAAATATGACTTTCAATGCAAATAAAAAATCATATAAAAATAAATAACACTGCATTAAACACGGAATACAATTTATTTTGCCAATCACACAAAAATTAGATCATCCCACTATGTAGGTAATCTTCTTGTTTTGTTAACAGCAATCAAAAATAAAAATGCATCACGTATATTAAGTAAAATTCATCAATGTCTAATAATGGTAAACATGAACGTGCATAAACCATTAAAGAAGTTAAATTAAATTAATGCAACAATGAAAAGGGAAGCAAGTCAAAACTAACTAAACCTAAACCTACGTCACACACAAGTAATTATAAGTAAGCTTGTGCTGTATAACATATTAAGTAATGGTCAAGATTTTATTCCACTAACTAAAATATAAAAAATAAATCTTTAAACATACAATATTTATCAATTTTCATGATTGAATTTAACATTCATAAAATGGCAAACCATTTATATTCTGAAAAAAGAAAATCATTGCCACTATTTTCCCTTTTAAGTCATTAAACATTGAAATATATGAAATTGTTGCTCGACATATCTTTTAGATCAGATTTTATATTTGTTTTAACTATTTCTATCTGAAGATCAACATTTTCTTCCATACATTGATGTGTCAAAATAAATCACAATAGTTTTATATCATTTGAAAACAGAAAAAATATATTAATCAATAACTCTAAAAAATAAAATGATTTAATATGAAAGAACATTCAAGAAGAAACTTTCATTCCAGTTGTAGATAACAGACATTATGTTTTAGCTTCTTGAATTGAATTTATATATATATATACATATACCATTAAATATTAATATACATTACATAAAATATATTCCCAATAACATTTGTAAAAAATAGCACAATTTAGGACAAATAAATTAAACCTAAAAGATAAAAATAAAAAAACATTTTTAATTATTTATTTATTTTTAAGTTAGTTTTCTATACCAATAAATAAGAAGTTTTGTCAGGTACCAGTGACACTCAGATCAGCTGCAAAACAAACAAAAATTAGCTTGAAACTATAATCATTCACCTTGGTTGTTTGATAGGCAAGAACAATTTATTTCTAAATAGTTCAGCCAGAGTTATCTTGTTTAGAGTGTAAAACTAGTTATGCCTAACCGCAATGTGGCTTAAATGTCTGGCAATTATTTATGTTTCTAATGTACAATACAATTGTAAAATTTCAAAAATATAAATAACAAAAAATTTATTTTTTCAAAATTCTATTACATTTTATTTATACATGGATATTCATTGTTAAGTTCTGAAAATTTGAAGCAAAACTATTAAAAAAAAACATTGAACCTTTTGTTGAATGTAAAATATTTTACACATTATTTTTCCTCATTTTAACCTTAAATAACAAAAAATGTGAAATTATATAAAAATAATTCTATTGCATTATATTGTAAGCATATGGATTGTTCAGTTCTGAAGATTTGATGCAAAAATATTAAAATAAAATAAAAATATGAATGTGAAATATTTTACAAGTTATTTCTCATTTTACCTCAAATAACAAACAATCTGAAATTATCTAAAACAAATTCTATTACATTCTATTGTATGCATATTGAATGTTTAAAGCTGAAAATTTGATGCAAAAATTAAAAAACAAACAAGTTATTAAGAAAATAAAAACTTGAACCTTTTATTTAATGTGAAATATTTTACAAAAATCTGAAATTATCTAAACAGAATTCTATTGCATTATATTGTATGCACATTGAATGTTTAGTTTTGAAATTTTGATGCAAAAATAAAAAACTTGAATCTTTTGTTGAATATCCGGATGACGACGACAATGACGGAAATGTAACACCTATGTCTTAACTTCGTTTCACTCGCTCAAAAAAAACACTACAGCAAACCTACCATGTGATTTATGAAAATATTAACAATAGTTCTGAACTATAAATTAAATAGTATTCTTAATGATAGAGCAACATGGTGTTAAATGTATTTATTAAAATTACAAATTGAAATTGAAAAATAAAATGTAAAATTATTGTTAATATTAATAAATCTATAATTACCTTGAATAGAAGTATTCACTCTCCAGTTTTCAAGTTAATAACTTCCATTTAATGGATAACTTCATTGTAGCTACCATCAAGAAACTCAAAAATGGGACAATTGAGATTTCCATCTTTAGCAGAGGCTAGTTTTGGAATATCTTCAATCAATTTCAAAAAATCTTCGTGAGTTTTGCAATAGAAGCCAAAAGTAGCCGATGGATCCATTTTATTGATGAGCATTTTACGAGGAGAAGAGCAATGATAAGACTCAATATTCAAATCTTCATTGGAGAAAAAAGGAACAGTATCTTGTGAAACATGAGGATCAAGATGAATTAAAGAATCATCCTGAAACCCAACAAAATATAAGGCATGCTTTGGTCGTCCTCCTATAATACCTATGCATAGTTCATAAGATAAAATGGAATAAATGCAGGAATGGTATATAGAATTAAGCTCAATACCTCCCATACGAACAGGAATAAACACAATCAAAGATTTCCATTCTTTGCAAGTACAAGAGGAAGAATTTTCTCGAGATAAATTTTCTGTTAACTTGTATTCAGAAACTAAATCCCATTCTGTTAAGAAGCAATCATCATCACAAAGTGAATTGGTATTTTTTGGACAACTTTTTTGAGAACACAAACTGTTTTTAACTTTTTTTCTATTATTACATTCGGTACTATGAGATTTATGCAAGCCCTTCAAGAACACATTTTCAAGAGAATTCAAATTGTTATTATTTAAAGATTTAACACTTTTGTCATCAAGTTGATTAGAAGCTGGCATTACCCAGTCATCTAGATCAGAGTCGTCAGTTTCTTTTTTATGGCAATGGCATTTATCAGATAAGCACATATTAAGGATATCTTGTATATATACACCTCCATCTTGAGATACATAAACTTTCAAATTTCTTAACTCGGGAAATGTTTGATTACCTTCTAGCAGAGAATTTTTAAACATGTAAGATACACAATTTGGACCATACCAATCTCCTGCTTTTTTATTCATGCTATGACCTGCTGAGACCAGATTATGAATAGAAAATGGAGAATTAATAGAAGGATAATCAGCGAACCAAGATAAAATTCTTTTATGTCTTCTTAAAGTCAGAGGATTTACACTATTTTCTGAATAAAACCAGTTTTTAGGAAGAAAATGTCTTCTTAATGCTTCAGCAAACATCATTTGCCCACATCTTATCATGCATCCCCAACCACAATCTGTATTTAAGCTTGATTCAGGTAGTGTGGGGAACTTACGTCTATAAGTGAACCAAATTATGCTGTAGAAATCTTTTTTAAACCCTTCTATGTCAGAATAGGTACTGTTTGTGTCATAGCTAAACTTATTATGATATTCTTTGCCAAGTAATATAACTGATAACTCCTTAGAAAAATTTGTCTTTAAATTCATTGTCCAGCCATTATATTTAACATTATTCCATAACCCAATAACTTTACTCCTGACACTTTCTTCCATCTCTGGTGTGACGTCCTTGTTTTCCGTTGATTTGGGTAGTTTTTGAGAAAAATTGAAAACTGATTTAATAGAAGAGGATGATTGGGTCAACACACAGGGAGAATTTTTAGGTGTTGATTCAAAACAAACACTTTCAGTAAAACTGCTTTCACAGCTGTTGGTTCTATTTGATACTTTACTTCTATCAAGTTTAGAGGAAGCACATGGTGACTCTACTTGGTAAAATGTATCTAAGCTTGGATAACTTTTGTTATACTTTATAGGTTCATCAAAGTACTGATTGTTTATAGCAAGATCGGGTACAGGAATGCCCATTCCAGCAGCTGATTTAATTTGAAATGCTTGTAGGTGGTTGGTGCTTTTTTTTAATTTGACACAACTTTTGAAGGAGGTGTTGTTCACAGCATTAATAATGTCATGTTCAGATAGTTTGTCATTTTGTTTCGAATCTGGTCTGACTGAATGTTCATTGAGCCCAAAAGAAGGTACACTCTTCAATCTATCCTTACTAGATGGATGAAAATATTCAACATTGGTAGACATTGAACAATATGAAGACAAATTAGGAGAGTTTGTTTTACTTTTAGAAGTTTCAGGTTCTGATTTCACTTGAATCCAAGATGAAGATAGATTATCAACTCCAATTAGTGAAGGTGTTATTTTTGAGGAGTGTCCATTATTTGTTGAACTAGAAGGTTCAGAGATATGGTAAAAAGATTCTTCACATTCTTCTCCAACAGGTATTCTACCAATAGCTTGACCACAATTTTCAAGATTTTTTTCAAAAAAATCAGAAGGCAGGTGCTCCATTTTTCATATCTATGTCAAAAAATTTCTGCAAAAAAAGGTAATAATTTTAGAAAAATTAAAGTATTGGTTGATACAATTTAAAGTATTTTAAAAATTTTGTCAACTTTCATTGTTTTACAACTTCACTTTGAAGAAAGGATAAACATTTTAATGCTTGAATTGGGTGGTTTTTATGTTTTGAGAATTATGATTATTTAGTATCATAGTTGTATTTAAATACTAGTAATCCATAAACCAAACAGTTCAAATTTATTGCGACCATTCATTCAGTAACTTTTTAAAAAATTTTACCTCCAAATCAAAAATGGTGTTACAAAGTGAGAAAACATCATTTTATCAAAAAATCACCTTAAAGACTATTTATGTATTTTTCATTTCCAATCCATTGATGCATAAATAAAAACAAAATATGAAAAAGAAAAATTTCAAAAAATATTTTTCATGTCTACATCAGAAATGTCAATCAAAAATGATTTTACAAAGTGAGAAAACATCATTTAACCAAAAAATCACCTTAGAGAATATTTATGTACACTTCACCTCCAATCCATTGATACATAAATGAAACTAAAATAAGAAAAAAAAGTTAATTTGATGAAAAAATGTAGATAAAGTGATCAAATCAAACAAAAAAAAACTAATTATATATCAAAACCAATAACCAAGCCTATATGAAAAGACGATATATAAGCAATCAAGTCATTGTCTAACGTTGACGAGGACGATGACGACATCGGAAATGCTATGCCTATGTAGACCTTTGCTATGCACACTCGACAAAAATTAAAAATGTTTTATTTCATAATTCTATTAAGTAGAATTTTTTTTAAAAATTCATAATTCTACTGTGGTTAACCAAGGTTTCAGTAGAAACAATTTAAAAAATTCATAATTCTACTAACTGGTGGCTACTAAGATTTGAAAACAAATATTAAAAATTAAAATTTTTGTGAAAAAAAACACCTCCGCCCCAATACACTATGTGTATTGTGTAACTATGTCCTATGAGTTCTCCTATAAGTGAAATGAGCAATGGTAGCTATAGCCCTGACAGCAACCCCTAAAAGGGGGGCTGATGGTAGCTATAGCCCTGACAGCAACCCCTAAAAGGGGGGCAAAAAATCACAAAAAGTCATCAGAGAGCACCAAGGCTAATTAATTTTTGTTTCTAATTATTCATTGTACTTCATAGATTATAAAAAGTAAAATGACAGATCTTTTATTGGTAGCTATCCCCTTGACAGCGACACTTAAGTAGAAGCAAAATGTGGAGCTTTATCCTTGCAATGGTTAGAGTGCGCATATTTTCTTATTTCGGCGGATGTAGTCAAGTCAACGTTTTAAATATAATTTAAAATTATACCATTTAAATGATCTTGAAGACTGTTTTGCTATATATATGTCAACAGTTACACTATAACTTATAAAAAAATATATACAGTATATATATGTAGATATATTTGATGTAATAAAAATGGAGACAAAATATTTATAATTATTTTAATTAAAATAATCCAATATAATAAAAAATGCGCTTATACATAGTTATACAATTCAAAGAAAAATGAAATTAAATGACATAACTGATTTATATTTATATTAATTTAAATGCAAAACTAATAAAAATTAAGAATTCAAAAAATATGCATTTAATATGAATATAAAATACAAAGCAAGATTAAATTTTGTCACATATATGTATCGATTGTATACAAAAAGAACAATAATAAAAAGCAACTGTTAACGATTCTGTTCATATATAAACAGTTGGATGAAAAAATTATTCTGCCAAAAATGAAAATTAAGCATTGCTAAATTTAATTAATTTTAATATGATGTAAAATATAATACTGTCATAATATATTATTCACTCTCACTATCAGAATCATTGGGCTATGGGGTTCATCTTCAATCACTTCACCTATAAATTCTGGACAGGCTTCTCCTTCAAACAAGATTGGTACATATGAATTTTCTTTGAGGGCCCAGCCATAGTCAAGGGGATCCATCAATTTTTTTGGGGATGCATTTATCTGTATTTTTCCACAATCTGGCAATGTAATCAGCACAATTTATTTGATTAGTTAATGTCTTGGCACAGGGAGCAAGTGATGCACAATTAAACTTTTTAACTTGTGAAAAAAATATTGTTTTTCTCTAGATAAGATTTTGTAAACATTGACAGACTGTCAATGTAATTTGGTTTTTATGGAAAAATGGCAAACCATGTACCATAGTTATTGTGTTTGTGGCAATTGTCAATGCTTGAAGGTCTGATGTATTATTCCTTCTGTGTTTTTCTTTTTTCCACGTTTTAAATTTTCCCTCGGTCATTTCATCTTCCATTGTGATAAATCTGCATAATTTTTCTAGGGGCTGTCCATGTTTGTTTTTTTTAAAATAAAATTGGACTAATAATAATAATAATAACTAGTAATCCACGAACCGGACGGTTCAAATGTCTCGCGACGATTCATTCAGTAACTTAAAAAAAAATTCTCTTT
>JARUHE010307649.1:0-12313 GCA_031471125.1 Archaeomysis grebnitzkii | reverse complement strand
ATAATAAAATAACAATGATAATTGTATTAACTAAGAAGCAATCAAATGTTTAACTACAATAAAATAATAATTATTATTGAAATTACTTGGGAAACTTAAAATTAGTCAAATTGGAACAAAACATTTAAATAAAAGATGTAAAGAAATCGCAGCTCTAATTAAACTAAATAATGATGAACACATTTAATGAAATAATTTAGGACACAATATATTATTAAGGAAAATTCAATTGATTGATGATAAAATATTTGTTTTTTGCGCACTGCAATTATACATTAACCTTCCACTGTCATAAGGAAAAATTTGTCTCAACCATTAAGCAATTTTATCAATGTTAACTTTAATGTATGTTGGTAGTTAAGTCAAAAAAAGCATGATGCTTTAAAAGGTTGATAATATTTATTTTTTAAATACTTTGTTTAAAGTTTTTTTTGTGGAATTTATTTAAGCAGTGTTTCCTTAAACGAAGTAACCAATGGTAAATGCTTTGCCAAATAGATTCATAAATTTCTTTAGATTACTTTGGGTTTTTTTTAAATCAAAATCAAAATGAAACTAATCAACTTGTAATAGAGAATTGTATTAGTTACTAATTTTCTTTTCTTATGAAAAACAGATGCCCCCCGAGTCATCTAGACTCAGAGTCTAGAGCATAAATGCAAGTTTGATAATATTGTGAGTTTATTTTCTCAATAGCTACATATTCAACTAGACAAGAAAAATGCGGACAGGCAAAAAGGTTATATAATATTGGAGGCTATTAACCATTTAAAAGACTGGGACAATCAATGGTGATAAAACTTTAAAAGACTGGGACAAGAGTGTGTACCAAATTTAACAAAATATTATTAGCTGTCTAAAATTAATGTCTGAGAAAGTTTATTTCAAACTATTTGAATGTTGTTGGCTATAATTTATGCCACTAATAATATTGTTAAATTTGGTACACATTCTTGTCCCAGTCTTTTAAAGTTTTATCACAATTGATTTTTATTTTTATTTTTATTTTATTTTATTTTTAAAGGCAATGCACGTGTACGATATATAGGTCAGTGGTCTTGATTATAGAAAATAGTTACGATTACGGTAAATGAAAAAAAACGTTAATGTGTAAGTGCAGGGGAAACAATTCATTTTATTTTAACTGTTTAAATTATATCACGGTCACGGTGACGGGAAGGTCTAATTTCATAAAACTGTGTATATAAATTTTGTTGCAATTGACAAAATTTCGAATTTTATAGCTCAAAAGATGCGCAAAAATTGTATCTCCATGAGTATGTAAGTTTCTCTTTATTTGGTTGAGATATAAAAGAGATATAGATTTTTTAAATGGTACTTCAGGACAATAAACCTCACAGACCAATATTATAGTACACGGACTAACACCCGTGTACGATGATGTTCAAGTCTTGATTTGAAAGAATAGTTTTTGCTTTGTTTATTCGGATTTATATTTATGGTATATAAAAATATAAAAAATTGTATGAAAGTCATCCAACTCAAACCACTCCATGTAGATACTTAGTATATAAAAATACTTTAAAATTAAAAAAAATATAATGTTTAAAAATTCTTTTATTTATTTTCTAAAGGCAAACATCACCCTGGATCTGCCTGTGATTGAGGTGCGAGGTGATTATGTGATGCCGGGGTTGTGGTCGAACAGCGAAGGCGTTTTGGACTCGATGTTGGGCAACGTCACCGTTTATGTCTCTGTCAGCATCGACTTCAACGACTCCAGCGTTGCCATGTATTTGAACGACTTGGAAGTGAGTGAGATGAACAAAAAATCTAAACATTTTGTATGAATAAAGTTTTAAGAAATTTGTAATTTATTTTGGTGAAATTAGTTTATCATCATTTCCTAGTGTTGCTTGGTTGTGCAATTTACCGAATACATTGTAATATTTGAAACAAATTCACTTATTTCTGTTGTAACTTAACATATGTATATAAGCTTTATTAACTAAATGGTAGCTTTCGATTTAAGTAAGTCTATCAAACTAATAATAAATATAATAAAAACTAAAATAAAGTTTTTTACAATTTTAACAATTTATGTCGTCGTTCAGATGGATTTGATGAACCAGCAGCTGGCGTTCAACATGTCAGGTCTTGTGTTTGAGCACCAAATGCTTATGGATTCAGGCGCTATCCACGCCTTCTTCAGGCCTTTGTTTTACCAAATGTTTACGGCAGTGAGTTATGATTTGCTGTTGTTATGTTACACTCTCCTTAATAACATAATTATACATAAGCAAACACTTTTTCTTTATTCCGAGCAATGGTTGTTGTTCCTGCTCAATGACCAGCTTTCATAAGTCTACATAAGTACATAACTCTACATAAGTATACACAAGTCTACATAAGTCTACATAAGTCTACATAAGTATACATAAGTCTACATATGTCTACATAAGTCTAAATAAGTATACATAAATATGCATAGGTATACATAAGTCTACATATGTCTACACAAGTATACATAAGCAACACATTTTCTTTAGTGCGAGCCATGGTTCTTGTTCCTGATCAACGACGAGTTGGGACGGGTGTTCGAGCAGCTTCCGGAAGCACCGTTCGAGGACGCGTCGACCGGATCTAAACTGACGGCGTTCCTGAACTTCGTCCTCAACCAGATGAAGGCGGATCCCATCGCCATCCCCAACAACAAATACAAAGTCCTCGGGTTCGATGTTTATGTGGGTATCGAAAATTTTGTTTGTAAAAAAAATTAAGAATCCATTTGTCAATTAGTTATTGTTAAAGCTTTTGTCATAAGATCACTGGTTGTGCTTGAGTTTCTGTAGCAGACCTTAAAGTGTATGCCCAAGAAAGAGAAACGAAAAACATATTATAAAACATATTTTAGTTGATTTTATATCATTAAAATAATGTTAACATAATCTTGCATTTCAATTTAAATGTGTTTACATATTTCATCTTAAGACGAAGGACATGGTCTTGCATGGAATATCTGACGTGGACAACATTGAGGATCTGACAGTCGAGTATATTGATAAGAGAGTCTTCATTAATTTAAAAGTACGAATTTCTCGTTTTTTACTTCTATGTTATTGAGACAATTGTTAAAAACAACTTTCAAAAGTGATTTTGTATGTAAAATATCTTGATTGATTAGATCAACTTGGTTATACTTTAACTTCCTTCACAGTACAGCTCTCTAGAAAAAGTGCAAGTGTGTCATGCTACAAAAGCATTTAAATAAAGTGGTATTTTATTGCCGGATCAGCATACTAAATAAATTACAATTTCAGGTAACGCTGAAACGTTTGTTCGTTCAGTTCATCTACAATGTTGTGAAACGAGGTCTTTTGATCAACTTCACAAAAAAGGTGAAAGTTGAAATCATCAGACCCACCATCGTTACAAAGTTCGAGATTGACCCAAGTTTGCTCACTCCTCCAAAGTTATCAGAACTAGATTTGCATACTGGTCGGTACCTTTTTTAATACTAAATTTATAAGTAAAATAGTTGAAAAGTGTAGTATGATATATAACTTGATTAGAAGAATTGTCTAACATATAACATATATAAATAAAGTTATAGCAGTTTAATATAATTCTTTTGCTTCGACTATTTCTTATGAACTTAAAACTCATGCGTTTTGAGTTATCTTGGTAAACGGTTTCAACTGCAAACATAATTCAAAATTTTTAGTTTTGTTGTCTTGTTTTGATAGACTGATAAATATATATAATTATTTTTATGATGTATAAGTTTTCTTTGCCCACTTTTGTCAAAAATATTATTGATGGAGTAGAGGTTAGCTGGTTGGTTTGATCTAGGTTCTAAAATATTGTGAAAGTCATGTTTATAAAAACTAGAAATTAAATACGTTAAGTATTTAACAACATTCAATAGTATTTAACGACATTCAATAGTATTTAACAACATTCAATAGTATTTATCAACATTCAATAACATTTAACAACATTCAATAACATTTAACAATATTTAATAATATTTAACAACTTTCAATAGTATTTGATAAAATTCAATAGTAATTAAGAACATTCAATAGTATTTGATAGCATTCAGTAGTATGTAACAACGTTCAATGACATTTATCAACATTCATTAGCATTTAACAATATTCAATAGTATTTATCAACATTCAATAGTATTTACCAACATTTAATAGTATTTAACAACATTCAATAGTATTTAACAACATTCAATAGTATTTAATAACATTCAATAGTATTTAACAACATTTAATAGTATTTAACAACATTTAATAGTATTTAACAACATTCAATAGTATTTAACAACATTCAATAGTATTTAACAGCATTCAATAGTATTTAACAATATTTAATACTATTTAACAACTTTCAATATATAGTATTTGATAAAATTCATTAGTATTTAACAACACTCAATAGTTTTTAACAACATTCAATATTATTTGACAACATTTTAAGAAAATTAAAATATAAAAAAATTTGGTTTCAGATGGGATGAAAATTCACACCAGAGGCAAAGGTTTTTTCGGCCCCTTGAAAAACACTCTCAGCTACCTCATCGACAAGAACCGAAACGACATTCTGCTAAAAATCAAAAAACCTTTGATCAATGTAAATGTTTTATTGTTACAATTATTCTTAACCAATGTAACTTCATTGTTTTTGTTATATTTTTGTAGTTTAACTGTTTATGTTGTTGTTTTTTCTCACAAGTATGACAATTGCATGATACTAACATAAAAAGTTTATTTTTTTTTATTTTCTTATCTAAAAAAATTGAAAGTATTAGTTAATGAATTAATGTCGAAATTAATTGTGCGAGGTCATCAACAGTAATATCTTAAGATTCTTAAGTTCCTGAAACTTTGAAAGTCTTCAAATATCTTATTTTATTATTTATGTTATAAAATAAGTATTTTATATTTTTTTGATTTGTGTTATAATTTTACTCTATGAGTTTTTGAATATAAATATTTTATTGTTTATGTCTTAATATAAATATTTTATTTATTTAGTATTTGTGCTTAATATAAATATTTTATTTATTTAGTATTTATGCTTTAATATAATTTATTTATTTATTTAGTATTTGTGTTATAACATAAGTGTTTTTATTATTTTATTATTTATTTTATATATACATCTAATATTATCTAATATTAAATGACATTAATTTCAAGTAAAGATGATATTGTAATTAAAATAAAAATAAATGCCAAACTTTCAATTTTTGAAATTATAAATCTATCATCCCCCACTTGGTTTATAATTTTTTGATATAAAACTTAAAATTAGTTTTTAAATTTAAATCTAATCTCAATTATTTTAATGATTTCTCTTTAGTTTTAACTTTTCAATTAATTATATTTTTTCGTTCTTGTTTGAACATTCTTAAAGATACAAATTTGTTATATATTTTTCAGTTCATATATTTGCCTCATAAGATTTGGTAACTTCGCGTGAGGTTTAATTTGTTTATGTTACAAAAACATTATTACTAATTATGATGTAAGATTTGTTAATTAATTTAATTGTTAATTTCATTCTATTTAATTTCATTGTTAATTTTATTTTATTTAATTTAATTGTTAATTAATTGTTAATTTAATTCAATTTAATTTAATTGTTAATTATTCGTTAATTTAGTTCAATTTAATTTAATTGTTAATTAATTGTTAATATAATTCAATTTAATTTAATTATTAATTTAATTGTTTATTTAATTCAATTTAATTTAATTGTTAATTTAATTATTAATTGAATTGTTAATTAATTTTCATAATTATGTTCTATTTCAGAAAATTCAAGAACAATTGGACAGCATAGATATCGAAGAATCAATTGTGAATATGTTGAAAAATGACAAATTGGACGAAAGTGTTGAGGGAACAACACAAGAACCAGTTTAAATTTTTAGGTATCTAATATTTTTTTCAGTTACCAACTAATAATAAAATTATGAAAATGTTTTTAAAATGTTTCTTTTCTACAAATTGAACAATTACATAATCTAAAGTAAGAATAAAAATAAATAAAACAACATTGTTTGTAAAAAAAACGAACTATTCAAATAAATTTATTTAGTCAATCTGCGAATTACAATTACATTTTTGACTTTGTTATCAAATGATTGTGTCGATTTATCATTGGATTAATTACTTAACAATAATATGCAAGCATTGTTAACAAAAATTAATATTATTTGGAACAAAATAATTAATATGTTTTTGAATATTAGATGTTAGCATTACTTCAAAAAAAAGACTAGATATAAAAATGTAAGATTTAACTAAGTTGTAAGGAATGATGATGTTTGTTATTATGAATAAACAAAAAATCAAAAACTTTTTTATTTATCCTTAAAATAATAACGTATATTGAGTTTTGTTTTTAAACCTATTTATTACAACGCCGCTGACATTTCAGACGGTGAATCTGCTGTGCATCATAGGCTAGCTCTTTGAACTTGATCAACAAAATGTTGCAAAGTTCAAATAAAAGTGTCTCCCGTAATGAATTCACATCTTTTTCATGCTCACGATTAGCTGCTTTCAGAATTTATAGAACTAATAAAGCGGACAAAATAAGAATTTATGAAAAAGAGGTTTTATTATAAAGTGTATGACTTAAAACTAATGACTTGAAAAAAGATTTTTATTTGAAGAGATATTGTTCTTTTTTATTTGTTAAACAAGTTTATAATCTGTATTCGTAAACAATAATAATAATAATGATTAAATAGTATGTGAATTATTTAATGAAAACACATGCACATGATAATTCAAGTCGTCAATGTGCTTTGCATCCTCATTCCATATCGCGGTCCATTGAAACAAAATTGAAAAGAAAAAGTAAAATTGATCTGATCAGCTGAGTGATGACGTCACATCAGATGTAATCTAATCTGTGACGTCACATCCTATTGATGAATTGTCATTGTGCAGGATATCAAACGAAACAAAATTAATTAAGTTTTCCTTTGTCAATATTTTGTATTAGGTAAAATATCGTCTTCATGCGTCGTAAATTATCATAACTATTGTTATTATTATTAGTATTATTATAAATATAATTGTTATTTTTAGATAACAGTTTCTTATTGGTTGATAAATGTTTAAATGAAACACACAATGAGTCAAGGCCTTTTAAGTATCTTTATTGGTCTGTCTAACATCGTAGTACTTGTTTGGCAATGTTTAATCATCTCTCCTTGTTTATTGACATTATCAACAGTGCCACAGAGTGCCACTAAAACGTGCTGCAGTGTCATTTCACTAAGTTTCTTATTTTTCGAAAATTTAAAAGTATTTAAAGATTATATTGAGTGACAGTTATTTATATGCTTTTTTTTATCTTTAAAAAATCATATTAATTTACAGTTTGTATTCGTTTACATTTTTAAAAAAAGTAATCATTAAAACGAACTAGTGTCTTGTATTATCCATTGTGTTCATCATAAGCAAATATAAATAATTGATATATGTGCATTGTTTTTGAGTTAAACAGAAGTATAAATGTCATAAATAGCGAACAATAAATAATAATATTCATAAATAATGAAAAACATGCATAGTATGACATCTCTGAAAATGTTTTACGTATCCACTCTCATCTTTCTTGAAATTCTCAATTTTACCTCAGGTATGTAGTTTTTAATTTACTTAACCACCTTAGCATGATATAGAATAAAAACGAGTTGAATTCAGAGATAAATATAAAAATAAATTTTAAAATGAGATAAATATAAAAATAAATGATAAAATTAGATAAATATAAAAATAAATGATAAAATGAGACAATAATAAAAATAAATGATAAAATAAGATAAATATAAAAATAAATGATAAAATTAGATAAATATAACAATAAATGATAAAATGAGATAAATATGAAAATAAATGTTAAAATATATAATGTTAGAATGTTAGAAATGTTAGAATATAAACATAAATTAATAAATAAAAACATTTTCACCACATTTTCCAGGGAAGTTGTCCGACTATAATCCTCATTCTCCAATAAATATGACCAAGAGGTTTTTTGACTACTTTCGTCAAGACGATCCGAGAGGAATTCCAAGTTAGTCCAGAAAATCTGTGTTAACAAAACTAAAAAAATATCTTAGTATTGTGAAACTATTTCTCTTTTGTGGACAACTCGATTGTAAAATATATGAAATGTTTTTTTTACTTTTACAGTTCTTGAGCTACCAGATAACTTGACGTTAGAAGGTCCTTTGGACGTGTCCACAATTGTCCTGAGGAATTACACTCTAAGAGGACATTCTTTGGCTAAATTAGAGTATCTTTATTTTGATGTCAGTGATATGAAGGTGAAATTAATTATTTATATATGTGTTCTTTGCCATTGACTTGAACTACAAAATATACTTCATAGATAACAATTATATGTGTTTCAATGTGTAATATGAGCATCCCTTTTCTGATGTTTCACCTCTATAACGTTTGAATGATGATTTTAATAAGAACTAGAATTCGTTAAAATAAACATTGAAAACGTTCTATTTCAAACTTTCAAACAAGGATTAATTATCACTTTTATATTTCAATAGAAAATTATTTTAAATTTCAGTTATATCTGACCCTGAAAATTCCTTCCATCGGAATTTCGGGGTCGTACGAAATGCCAGGCCTTTGGTCCTCCAGCGCAGGCGAGTTGAACTCTTCTCTCTCTGACGTCACACTACTCATCAACGCCAGTCTTAGTCTCAACGAATCCGCCGTCGGAGTATATTTCGATGATCTGGAGGTTGAAATAATTTTTTTAAATTATTTTTCATAAATACATTTTTCATCATATTCTGCTTTTGCTTTACAAGTTTTTTTTAATTTCCTAAAACAGACACTATTTGTTTTCGTTATTACTATTCTATTTATAAATAATACTGATAAGCAATGTATATGTATTGCTCCAATGCAAAGAAAACGTAGGCATTAAAACTTTTGTTTATGAAAAACTAACAGCCCCGATTATACAGTGTTAATTAAAAACAATTTTTTCACAAAAGACATTGTAGTTCAGAATAACATAAATCATACTTAATCATTTATAAGATTATAAATAAATAAATAAATAATGAAAGATGGAATAATTACTATTGGCCCTATTGCTGAGCATAAGCAAATGAGATGCAGACGTTGTTAAAAATAATATGCCAACATGTCAATAGTTCACTCTTGAAGCTTATGCACATAGATGCCTTAACTAACTATAATGAAACTTTATTTGAATTGGCTTTCATCCAATAAACAAAAATATTGTTAGTTAAAAGTCATGCATAAAGTCCAGGTGTATATAATAAAGGTGCTCTGAATCGAATGTTTTGCGCGTTCTCGTTGGTCACTTGAATGATGACGTTGTATTTGCCAACTCATCCTCAGTACTGTTTTATTCACGATTTAACATTGTGTAAGTTACCTAAAAAAGAATGTTAAAAATAATCAGTGGTTTTTGATTTTCTAAACAATATTCTTTAGGTAAGACAATATTATTTTACACCGTGAATAAAAACAAACCATCATTACAGGGCAACTGACTAGCGAAAAGGCGCAAACTATTCGATTGCACACACCTTCAGAATATACACCTTGGTTGTAGCAAAATATTTCATATTTCTGTTTTATTTACGAGGACTCGTATTTCTGGAGTGATAGTAGCTTCAAATGCAAAATCTGAACAGTTGAAACCAAAATATTAAAATATTTTGACATTTTTGTTTGAATTCTATACTTTATCCCATGATTGTTGTGAGTTATAGCATTTGTGTTTCGGTATCTTTATTTTTTAAATTTTAATATTTTTTTAAAGTCTTATTTAACTTTGGTTTTTATTTCAACTTTTTTTATTTGTATGTCTTGTTATTTATTTTATCTTCTTATTTTATTTGTTTTTTTCATTTCACTTTTTTATTCATATTTCTTGTTTTTCATTTCAATTTTTTGTTTCAACTTTTGTTTCATTTGTTGTTTTTAATTTTAACTGTTTGTCTTTGTTTGTTGTTTTCATCTTAACTTATTATAATTGTTGTTTTTCAACTTGTTAATTATTTGTTGTTAGTCATTATATTTTTTGTTGTTGTTAATTATTTTATTTTTTATACATATTTGTTATCATCTATTTTGACGTTATAATTGTTTTTGTTTTCATTTGTTTTAATTATTGTTGTTTATTTCAATTTTATATTTATATTTGCTGTTATTTAATTTAAAATATTATTTTTTATTTTGTTCTCTTGTTTTCTTATTTCATTAGTTAGACCTCAACCAAGAAGAAGTGAACTTCACAATGACAGGATTGAACTTCGAACACCAAATCTTGGTCGACACGGGTGTTGTGCATCAGTTTTTTGGCGCACTGTGCACTCAAATTTTCACGACGGTACCTAACCTTAATTTTTTTTTTACACAAAAAAAGTATAATCATTTTTTATAGATTTTTTCTTTAGAAAGTTTAGAATGACCCCTTCAAAATACATGCATTGTCAACTAAACATTGTCAAAGTCAAAGTTTTATGTAAAATCAACGTATTTATACATTACATTTAAGATTTTATGACATTTCAAATTACAAATTAGATCTATGTTGATAAACATAGACGAATAACATACATTTTTATTGCAATAAAAAACATCGCTTAATCGATACTATACAAATTAAATAATAAATGTTATCATAATTGCTTAAGCTAATATCAATATAATAATTCCAAACGTCTGAAATTTTGTCTAGGGTACTAAATTTTCTTAAAGTTAATATTTGTTCTTCTTTCAATAACATTTTTAATTTGATAAGCAAAACATTTAAATGAATTATTCGATAAAGCTGTATTTTTAAAGCATTTAGATATATTTAATTAAAATAATTAGAAAATAATTTTTGGCATTTAACCATTTCTCTACCATAACACTAAGTCAATAATTTAATATAAGTCAATAATAATATAATACTAACAATAAGTCAATAATATAAGCATAGATTAGTCAACAAGTCAAAAATAAGTCAATACGTTAATAAGTCAATAATTTAAGCATAGGTTAGTGAAATATCAATTATTCAAACATAGTTTCCGTTCTCGACCAATCTTTTTTTAATATACGTTTTTTAAATTAAAATGATATCACTATTTTAATATAGTGTCGTAACGGGTTGAAAACACATTTTGTTTCGGTTAAAAACTAGTTATGTTAATATTTATAATTTTAAAGGTATATATAATTACATCTTTATATGTCTATAATTATAAATATTAACAGCAAAACAATTTTCAACCGGAATAGGATGTGATTTTATCTGTCAATCAAAAAAAGTTGATTCTAAACAAAACGGTTGGTCGAGAACGTATCTATAGACTATGTATATTGTATTCAAGATTTAAAACACATCACAACAAGAAAAGAAATGTCTACAAAGTCAAAAAGGGTTCAGTGGTTAATGAGCTAATGATTATTATAACAAATATAACTATAATCATTACAACTATTGTATTCAAATTTATAATGTTATTTAAAAGTATTGTTTCAAAAGTATAAAAGTAATGAAATTTATTATATTATAAATAATAACAATAATTGAAATGATTATATCAAAAACAATAACAATAATTAAAATGATTATATTATAATTCATAATATTAATTAAAATTGTTATAATATATATTAAAAAATGAATTAAAATTTTTATATTATAACTTTTAATAACATTAAAAAAATGATTATATTATAAATTATAGTATTAATTAAAATTGTTATAACATACATTAAAAATTAATTAAAATGATTATATTATAACTTTTAAATAACATTAAAAAAATGATTATATTATAAATTATAATATTAATTAAAATTGTTATAACGTACATTAAAAATGAATTAAAATTATTATATTATAATTTATAATATTAATTAAAATTGTTATAATACCTAATAAAAAATTAATTAAAATTATTATATTACAACTTTTAATAACATTATAAGTATTTGTTGAGAGCAGCTAAAGCCATGGTTTTTGTACCTGATCAACGAGGAACTGACGCGTGCATTCGCCAAGCTTCCTGACGCCACCTTTGACGAGGACCTCTGCCCCTCGGAGAAGCTGGTTTCCTTCATCAACTTCTGTCTGAACCAATCCCCTCTCAAGTCTCCCCTCAAAATACCCGTCAAAAGCACCAACAAAATTGGACTCGACTTTTCGGTTCGTTTTTTACTTTTTCTTCTACTTTGAATTTGTGTTTTGTTTGACACTTTTTCACATCCTTCCTACGTAGTAACAAACTCGGCATTGCTTAACTACGCTGAATGTA
>JARUHE010307638.1:0-12314 GCA_031471125.1 Archaeomysis grebnitzkii | reverse complement strand
ATTTACCGAATAAAATAGAATGATTAAATTTAAACAAGTAGGTTTAATTGAAGGAATGTTATATGCATTCAACCTTCAAAAAGCTAATTCAAAAATATTCCGTTGCAATAGTGCAAAGTTTTAAAACTACTGTAATAAGAAAATTAAAGAAAAATTTTTGCCACAACTGAAAATATAATATAAATAAACCAAATGCAAAAAAAACTCTTGGAGATTTTTAATAAAAAGTAAAAACCGGATAAAAAATTCAATCTAAACGTTAGCCAAAAATAATAAGAAAAATATTCAAGATAACTTTCTATTTTTATAACTAAAGATACGACATGGAGGAATTAGAAGTGTGAAACATTTGCCGATAACAACACATGTGTTACACAGATAACAAAGTTTTAATTCCGAAGAACTCTTATCTCTTGGTTCGATTCGTTGTTTGCTTATTTAAATTTATTTTGCAACCATGTCTGCATTATTCTGTAGCGTTTATATGCTATGTCTTATGTCCTAGAACAGGGGTTCTTAATAACGCTTTTTATGTGGACCAGCTGATACAAAAACGATATTACCATAGAGCACACGCATAGAAAATTAATTTACAAGAGTAGCTATACTTTAAAAAAAATCTGGAACACCTTGTTCCAGTTTTGACACATAAATAAAAATCATTCACAAAATAAATATTTAATTACCAATACTTTCAATAATTACGGAAGTAATTGAAAAAAAATCCCAACGTCATATAAAAATTATCACATATACATACATCTTAAAATATATCTTTCGACTGTTTATATAGTAGTCCCCAAGTTCTCGCTAGGTACACTAAATAAAATGGATTGTAAGAACGTGACTAAACACGTAATTCCCTATGTATTAAATGTATTAAATGTATTAAATGTATTAAATGATTAAGCAATAATGAAGCTGTTATGTATGTTATGTATTAAATTCCCTATGTATTAAATAATGTATAATGTATAATGTATTAAATGGTTAAGCAATATTAAAAGGTATGCTTAGAATGTTTTTAACTTTGAGTAAAACGTTGCCATAACACCTAAAAACAATATAAAACAATTAAGCTGCCTCAGATCCGTGGACCTTTGTATGGATCACTAGTGGTCCTTAGGTGTCCCGTGAACCACCTTTGTATGGATCACTAGTGGTCCTTAGGTGTCCCGTGAACCACCTGCTAAGAGAACATGTCCTAGAATATTCAAACACTTGGAAAACAAAACAATGTTTAATCACAAACTATTTTTATGTGAAGAGGTCCAAAAATAAAAAATGCATATTTTAAAAAATCATCCACAGAGGAACCCAATAACTATTGCTAGCGTGGGAAAGAATGGACCCTTTTACAATTGGCTTTTAAAGATTCTTACCAGAGCACAATTTGACTTCTTATAATCGTAAGAAGTTCGAGAAAATTTAAAAAGTTTGACAAAATCTAAAATTATCACACATATAAAACCTTTTAAGTGAATATAAATATTAGCAGATTAAAATATACTTTCGAAAGTTACATTGAAGATAAAGAAATCTTAAACGTAGAAGTGAACACAAGTTTTCTCTTTACAAAAATAAAAATATTTCATTTCAAAAAAGTAGAATGTACAAATAATTTTTTTCTCAGAGTCAAAAAGCAAAACATTTTTGTCAAAAGCTGAAGCAAATAAAATTTTATTTTTGTAACGGTCATATATTGTTTAAATCTAACCCAATACTGTAGGGTCGTTTTCAAAACTACCTTCAATGTATTTTAGGCTTTATGACAACATTCAATCGGGGATGCAAGGGTTAAAAAACATTTTTTAAATCATAAACTTCTGTTCAGATTTATAAATCATTAATCTTAGGAATAAATGTAATTTTTATTCACAAAAAAGACAGAAAAATGAAACGAAAATAATTTATTTAAAATAAAATGAATGACAGTTGAAAATATTTTGCAACTTGATACATATTTCTGGGAAATTATCTGAATAATATTTTATGTAATTTAATTTTTTACATATCGTATTATAGTGAAGTTCTTACACATATAAACGTTAAGTGGTGGGGTTTTTGTGTGTGATAAAATCAACACCTTATCTCTTTTGGATATACTAAATAAAACATCAGTTAAAATTGCTTAATTTTGGTATAGCTAAACTTTTAGAATACACTATGCAAGACTAAAAAATATGCGATTTATAAGACATTGGTTAAAATACTACTAGAAACAAGTTAAACAGAGTATTATGACGACCTAATAGGACTAATGAGTGTTCTATCAAATCTTATTAATTAACTAACTAAACCAATTAACTAACTAAAGTATTATTACTAATGGTAAAATAATTCGAAAATAGATTATGCTCAGCTCACACAAATTGATTGAGGCCGTTGAAATAATCTTTCATAGCTAACACAAAATATTAATAACTTGAGGAGTGCTTGCAAAAAGTTTTGGCTAACCAATCTAAAAAGGTAACTTATATTAATCTCGCGGAGCAAATACTAACGAAACAATATGTACAAACATATTTTAAAATAACATATCAAAGTAAAAACAAGATTTAAACTTGTTAAATAAAAAAACTGAGCTCTGGCGGTAATTGGCAATGATATCTCAAATAGAATATTCAACTCAAATGAAGGCCATGATGGGATTTGTTTTTTGTGCAGTTCCAAAATATATTTTGTTCATATAATTTTTTTCAAATTTATTTTGTTAAAAAAAAAATTCATATAATTGTTTTTTGTTCATATGAATGATTGAACTCGTATGAAATACGGAAAAATAAATTATTATTAGCAAGGAAAACTCGAGCAAAATCTAATTTTATAATTTTTTTATATTGAAACACAAAAATAATATTCAAACGAAAAAATTTGAATGAGGAAAATTCATAAATTATGATATGATAAGTTGAATGAATTGTTGAAATAAAATATTTTTGTTTCTTATTCCTTCAAAAAATATTTAATATTATTCATAATACTTTATATTTTTTCTATTATTGTAAAGTCAACCAATTAATATGCTCAAAATAACTTTTAAGGACACACCATTTTATACAATTTATTTCGCTTGTCTTGAAATAGAATTTAATTTTTACAAATCGAAAAAGTTTATTAATTTTATTATTTAATATTGCACTTGAGCTTAAATATCTCATTAACGAATGATGATAATCCACTGACGAATGGTAAGGTAAGTATCACATATCACATATGACAATACCAAAAAAATACCCATATAAAATCAAGATGATCTAAGCTAGGGCTTGTATTATACATAACTAGGTTAAGGTCTTTTAAAATAAATAAATGGTCAAGAAACTATGGGATAATCATATATAGCAACCTTTTAGTATGGTTAATGTGAATACGATGAATAAAACAAAGTATGATACCATATGCCACCCTTTTACAGCTTGCATTACAGTTTTTAATATGTACACAAAGGTAAAGGAATTGGTTCAACAAGCCCTAATGTAATTGTATGTGGAATTTTGTTGCAATTGCGACCGTAAACATAATACTGATATCATAGTCCATTTAGTATTGGTACTAGCCTCTTCACAAATACTGAGATCCAGCATCCAGCGAATGAATGGTGTTGAATAGCTGGCAGGTTAAACAAATGTTAACATATAAATTTAACTTTAATTTTAAAAGGCTATTGTAATAAACAATAAAATATAACATTAAATAAAGATATATAGAACATATTTATAATTTAATTTGTATTAAATTTTTATTAAGTTGTGAAATTATTCTTAAATTTAAGTGTAAGCATTTTGAAACTGGTAGCTCTGATAAAATGCCTAAGGTTGCTAAGATTGCATTGAGGATAACTGGCATTGCGGATAAATTGCATACCAGACAGTGAAAAAGTGACACTTTTAGGATTGATAAAATCTACAAAAATGTAACATCTATATGACTTATATAAATCATATCGAAATAATAACAAACTGTTGTCTACATTAATTACATTGTTATATAAACCAAATCAGAATTTCTCAAATGGGGTGATAGTAAGAAATAAAATACGTGTATCACAGTTATAATTACTTAACACTATAACCATTTTTTGTAACACCGGTGATATATAAGTATAGTGGCTTAATTTGTATCACCAGTGTTACATAATATGGAGTAAGCCATTATACTTATGTATTACCGGTGTTACAAGAAACGGTTAAATTATTAAAAAACTCATTATAGAAAATAGTTTTTAAAAGAAAAAGTAAAAATGAGTACTAAAACAAAAACAAAAACAGCAGAGAATGGAAACAACTTTCACTGATAGAGGAAAGTAAGGGACATATAATGTTTATCTATTGATCTGAGGAGAGAAGTTGATCTCTAAATGTTCTTCTTTGATAGCAATCAAGATAATCTGATAAGGACTTGTATTATCTCAGGTATCAAAATGTTTGCTTCTTTCAGTTATAATTAATGTTTACTGATAATGTAAATTAGTCATTCATTGGATTGATTAACATAAGAAATGTTGTTTACTTGTTTAACGTTGGTTTGTATGTTTGCTCAGTGGAGAGTATTTTTATGTTATTGTTATCTATGTTCTAAAGTTTTAAGTTATGTTATTGTTATTACATTTGATTGTATAGCTATACTGTTCATGTAAAAATATATATAAACACTACAGTTTTTTTGTTGCCAAACAGTAAACATTGATATTTCTTTTGTTCCCTTATACTCATCTATAGTTTTTATATGCATAAGAAGAACGATTCATTCTTTAAAATTTCACAAATTAACTATCATATGAGCAGAAAACATATGATGTATAAAAACAATGTAAGCCTTACTACTAATAAAGACATACGCCGAGACAGTGCGTAACATACGTAACCTCCGCCGACAGTCTCGCAGCTCCCTCCAAGCAGCTGTCATTACGTGTACCCTTCCTGCGTTACCCAGGTCCTCAAATTAACGATGAATCATCTGCACCTATGACATGCAAGGTCTTCCGCTTTGCCTGCCGCACTACCCAGGTAAGCAAAATTATCGGAAAGTTAAATGATCTTGCCTCACCGAAGGGGATACTTGGTTCAATAATCAAAATTGTGTTTTTAGTTTAAATCCAAGAGATTTGAGGTCTAATCTATTAAGTACTTCCAGGAAACGAACCAAGTTTTCCAATGTTTCAACAAATATTACTACAACATCTGAAAAATAAAGATTCTGATCTTTAATTTTGCCAACTGTGCTCCGTATTCCGATTCAGCAATTATTCTTCCCATCACCAAGTCCATATAAACATCGAACAGAACAGAAACCAACGAAGAAATAATCTGGTCTCATCTCCAGATCTAACTGAAAAAAGGAGGTAGCCCCTCTACCGTTAACATCGCTCTCGGCATCAATGTACGGGGAATAGATCAGCTCCAGCATTCTAGCCGGAATGGCACGTCCACGAAAAAAATAAAATGCCCTCTTCACACCATCGTAAGCTAATAACAAACCTCCAGGTATTCAAGCCGGTACTCAACAAGAACCTTGAGCTTCAAGATTCTGTCAAAGGTTGAGTTATTTCATTTACAACAAACAAAGAAATACAAATAAACAATTAACCAGGTAAACAAAGAAATAAACAAAGAAACAAAAAAATAAGAAACAAATAAACAAAGAAATAAATACAAATGTTATACATATACAAACAAACAGAAAACTCAAACTGCGATAATGCAATTAAAGTACAAAACAAAAATTAAAAACAGTCAAAATCAGTCACTCGAAAGGAAGTTTTGGAAGTTTATTTTGGGATTAAATTCGAAAGAAGTTTCGAATTGGAACTTCGTCGAATAAATAAACATGAAATGCATTTATGGACTAATTAACCCGTAGTTTAATTCTAGTTTTTGAATAAATCATTTTTGTTTTTAAAATTTTTTTTTTGGAAGTCAACAATTTTTAACCTGTTGTGTTAAAGTTAACTTCTTAAATTTTTTTGTTTCCATATGATAGGATTGTTTTTTTTAAGAAATTTATTTCATTTAAACACAAAGTTAAGAACTAGTAATTTAGTTTTCATAATATTTAAACACAAAGTTAAGAACTAGTAATTTTTGTCTTTTGTAAGGTTTAAGCAATATCTTTAGCCTGTTGGGCTTGTATAAATTTTTGTTGTAACTAATTATTTTTTCAAAAAAAAGTTTTCTATTTTACTTATTTTAAACAAATGAACAATTTCTTGAGAAATAATCTTTCTTATAAAATACAAACACAATCTTTTTAGCGTATGGTGTACAGTTTTTACATTAATTTTGAATATGAAATCAAAATGTTTATTAACGACAGAAAAACTGTAGGCAAACTGAACATAAAAAAGTTTTTTTTAAAATAAGTTTGATGTAAAATTCAGACAAAACTTTTTAGCAAAAAGTTTTGATGTGCATTAAAGTTTAACATCATTCTATATAAACAGAAATGTTGGAAGTTTTCTTAGCTTTAAATTTGTATGTTAGTTTAATTCACAGTTTTAAGGTAATTTGGTGTGGTTGTTTAATTTTTAAATACGCGTTCTGTATCTAAATGTAAATATAATATCAAATAAAATTTTCAGGGTAAAAATATTCGCATATTAAATTATTTTGTGTGTAGTAGGATAATTAATAAAAAAGTCGAACAAAACCAACCAAATGCAACCAAACAAGGCTTTTAAATAATTCAAAGGTTTGAACGTTAATGCAATTACATCGAAACTCTAACAGATGAGTACCAATCATTATTTATTCAGAGCTAAAGCTATAGTTTAATCAATACATACATTTATAGTGAACATGTATGATAAAAATATAATGCTAACAGATTACAAGTTTTGTTGATATTAATAACTATGAAAAAGATAAAAATTAACGAACAAAAAAACTGATCAATTTTTCAATTAATTCGAATTTCTTTTTTCTATAGTTTGAAAATCCACAGAAAAAAATTAAATAAATGAAAAGAAAAAATATTTTCCGATAAAATGATAAACGAAAACCGGAAACATTGAAGAACTGAAAATGAGTTTACATTTCCCCTCAAATCTTAATCCTTTCCCTTTTTTTATAAAGCAAAACAAGTTTAATTTATTATTTTCATTTATAATTAAATAAATAAAAGTTTAATTTATTATTTTAGTTTATAATTCAATAAATAAAAGTTTAATTTATCATTTCATTTATAATTAAACCAATAAAAATTTCATTTATTATTTTAATTTATAATTAAATAAATAAAAGTTTCATTTATTATTTTAATTTATAATTAAATAAATAAAAGTTTCATTTATTATTTTAATTCATAATTAATAAATAAAAGATTAATTTATTATTTTAGTTTATAATTAAATAAATAAAAGTTTGATTTATTATTTTAATTTATAATTAAATAAATAAAAATTTGATTTATTATTTTAATTTATAATTAAATAAATAAAAGTTTAATTTATTATTTTAATTTAAAATTAAACAAATAAAAGTTTAATTTATTATTTTAATTTATAATCAAATAAATAAAAGTTTAATTTATTATTTTATTTTATAATTAAATAAAACAAGTTTAATTTATTACTTTAATTTATAATTAAATAAATAAAAGTTTAATTTAATATTTTAATTTATAATTAAACAAATAAAAGTTTAATTTATTATTTTAATTTATAATAAAATAAATAAAAGTGTAATTTATTTTTTTAGTCTATAATTAAATAAATAAAAGTTTGATTTATTATTTTAATTTATAATTAAATAAATAAAAGTTTGATTTATTATTTTAATTTATAATCAAATAAATAGAAATATAAATTATTATTTTAGTTTATAATTAAAAAAATACAAGTTTAATTTATTATTTTAACTTATTATTAAATAAATAAAAGATTAATTTCTTAATTTAATTTTTAATCGAATAAATAAAAGTTAATTTTTTTATTTTAATTTATAATATAACAAATGAATATTTAATAAAAAAAAATTAATAACGTACTATAATTTATAATTAAATATATACAAAAATAATTTATCATTTTGTTTTATAATTAAATAATTAAAAGCTTAGTTTTGTATTTTAATTTTTAATTTTCTAAAAAACTGTTTAATTTCTTATTTTCGTTTGTAATTAAACAAATAAAAGTTTAATTTCTTACCATAATTTATAATCAAATAAATATAAGTTTAACTTCTTGTTTTAGTTTATAATTAATTAAATAAACGCTTAGTTTTTATTTTAATTTATAATACAATGAATAAAAATGTACTTTCTTATTTAACTTATAATTAAACACTTAAGAGGTTGTCTTCTTATTTTAATCTATAATCAAAAAAGTTATTTTTTTTGTTTTAGTTTATAACTAAATAAATACAAGGTTAACTTTTTATTTTAGTTCATAATTAAATAAATACAACTTTATTTTCTTATTTTAACTTCTAAATAAACCAATAAAGTTTTAGTTTCTTGTTTTTTTTTATAATTGAGTTAATAAAAATTGTTTATAATTAAACCAATTAAAGCTTAAGTTTTTATTTGTAAATGATAATTAAACAAAAACAAATTCTTTTCCATTTGTCATTATCTTAAATTTATAATGAAAGTAACATAAGTTTAATTCATTAAATTTAATTATTCTTAGTTTATAATTAAACCAATGAAAGTTCAAGTTTTTAATCTGTAGTTTTTTTAGTTTATAATTGGAATAGAAAAAAGTTTAATTTCTTTTTTCAATTCAACAAAACTTGTGCTAAATCTAATAACTTTTTTTATCTTATTGAATCAGTCTTTTTTCTAATTTTTTACATCGTTAATTCCATTCTGTAGTTGGACAATCTTCTTTTATTTATATTCTTTTATTTACTTTTTTATTTATTTACCTTTTAATTATTATTTTTTATTATTCGTTTTGGTTGGTTGTATCATTCATTTAATTCATTTTTAAATATCATTTTTATGTATTATTTATTTATTTTCATTGCAACATTCTCTTGTAATCTTTAGTTTAAAAATTCATCCTCTACGACAATTGCATATTCATTTTCTGCTTTTAATTCCTAATTTTGTTTATTATTATATTTGTATAGTTTTGTCGTTTCTCTTTTAAATGCTTCATATTATTACAAAATGCCTCTCTCAATGTATCATTTTTCATATTATAAAGCATAAATTTGTCGAATACTTTCATTGTTTATCGTTTACAGCAATATAGCTTTTTTTCAGACACCGTATTATCTCTTACTTTGCTATTCCAAAATCAAAACAATTCATAAAAACAATAATGATTATGATTATTATTATTACAGAAATATTAATAATAACAATAATAATTATGATTATTATTGCAGAAACCGTAATCATAGTTAATATTAATGCTATAATAATTAAGGTCATTGTTCAAAAAACATTTAATAACAAATAAAAATATTAATGATGATTATGATTATTATTTAAAAGAAGTTATTAATAAATAATAATAACACTAATGATTAAGATTATTCTTCTAGAAACATTAACAGTAATTAATAATATTAATAATGATTATGATTATTGTTTCGCAAACAATAATAACAATTTAAAATAACAATAACGATAATGATTAGTATTACAGAAGAAATAACAATTGTTAATAATAATAAAAACGCTTATGATCATTTTTTCAGAAACATGAGCAACTATAATGATTATGATTATTAGTCCAGAAACATAATCAATAACTAATAACAATAACAATGCTTATGATTATTATCCCAGAAACATAAATAATAACTAAAAATAATAACATTGATTATGATTCTTATTTTTGTTAATCAAAGTATTGAAGTATTCTTTATGTTTAAACATTTTCACATCTCAAAGAATAAATTAAAGCAAATGAAAAACCCATACAAATATATAAATCTTAGAAGCTTCTGGAATAAAATTTATATTTGTAAAATATAAACCATTTGCGATAAAATATTTATAGCTATAACAAAATGTTTATTGTTAATTATATACACTATCCAACTGTATTCACTATAATGATATGAAACAGAAGCGTATAAGATTTAAGCAGCTTATACTCTCTTGAAACTATTAAAGGATACATCCAAGTCTAAATTAGTTGAGTAACGTATTTACCTGATAGCTAAAACTGTAAAAAATTGTGATTTGTGTCATTATAGTTTAAGTTTTAGTGACCACTTCAGCTGAATAAAAAGTATACTCTTTCAAGGTTTGGTTTTCAATAATATTTCAACCATAACAACCTTGCACATTGATTGATGGTCAGGGAAGTATCATAGAAATATTCTGAAGTTCGTTTATCAATAGATGTAGGTCGTTCAAAGCGTGCTGGAGGTGGTCTGAAAGCGTTATAGAACGCCATTTGGAGATGGCACAGAACATCTTACAGTTTCCTCGACCTTAACAGTTTTTAATAGTCTTTGTTGTAGTATACAAAAAAATACGGAACCATCGCAAGTCCTAACCACGGATAAAATGGTACTTGCTAACATGTTTTTTCTACAATATAAATAAGAATTTTAAATAGGATTTTATTTAAGGATGAGAAAGATTAGCTTAACTTAAAAAGTTTAAATTGGGAATAAGGCAATGTAGAAAATGTATATTTTTATATTATTTTTATGTTGTAATAATAATAGTTTCTGAAAATATGTTTAACACTGAAGAGATAATAAAGAAATATTCACCTTTGCATCTCTCATTTTTCACTGGCAATGCAACAAAAGTTAAGATTTATGAACCAAAACACCTTGGAAACTACCTCAATTATTCTAAAAAATGTTTTTTTTCAGTTTTTTAATTATTTATAAAAAAAAATATGAAAATATTTTTTCAAATTTCAAAATTATGACTATCCATAAATTAATTAAATTAATATTACTTTTCTTTAAGGTATGAACTCCTTTTGCTTTAAGAACTAAATTACACTAGAATCGTTTTAATTTGGTATCATAACACATATACGGGTAAATACCGTACCATAACTACGGGAAATGCCATACAATATGCTATAGCTTTGCTGATAATACCGTAGCATAAATTCGGTAAACACAGTACCATAAATAAGGTAAATACCATAACATAAATACGGTAAATACCATACTATAACTACTGTAAATGTCGTACAATAACTACGGTCAATAGCTACCGTACTACAACTACGGAAATGCCGTACCATATGCTATATAGCCTTGCTGATAATACCGTAGTATGAATTCGGTAAATACCGTACCATAAATACGGTAAATGCCATAACATAAATACGGAAATACCGTACAATAAATATGGTAAATGACGTACAATAAGTACGGTAAATACCATAACTACGGTAAATGCTGTACCATATACTAGCTTTGTTGACAATTCATACCAAAAAACTGTCTGAGCTTAATCTGTAGAAGCACATGTTTGCTTAGAGAACTTGAAAAAATAAGTGTTTGGTATTTACAAAAAATGTTATTCATGACTTAAGAAGAATTCAATATGGTATCATTACCTTACTGAATCTCATAAATTAATGATAAAAATACCCAACAATTACTTTAACAATTCCTTTGTGGTTTTGTATAGGATATGGTAAATATACCTCAGAAGATAATGGTAACTTGTTGGTAAATAAAACAAAAACAAAGTTTAGTATAAAGAATGCTGATGCGTCTTATACAGTTTATGAACAAATTATCTCCTTGCTGAATGAATAACTAATGCATACATATGGATCGACAATAGCACAAGTGAGGTGACTCACATTCAAATAACATAAAGCTTACCTCACTTGTGCTATTGTTTATTCATACATATTGCAATTAAACATGGCCACACGCTATATTACGTTGTTTATGTATATTACAAAGAGAATAGGAGGAGAAACATGAACAAGACAAGCTAATACAACTCTAACTTTGCCAGACTATATAACCATCCTTCTCATAATTTTTTTATCTTTCTGTTATATACACTTTTTTTGAATATCCTGGTTTTAATTGTATGTAGCACAAACAATAATACATGCATTATAATTTATTATAAATAACACTTAAATTTATCAACCCAACGAAAAGTTTTTTAGTCATTGAAAAACTAACATTTTAATCGACCATTGGTCTTCTCATTATGAAATTACGTAATAATGAACAAACAAAATAATAGACAGAGGAAGAACTCTCAAAAACTATTGTGAAGCAATATCATAAAGTTACTGCAGCAGAAATATCAGCATTGTTCAATGAGTAAATCGAATAATTATCTTTGAATTGCCACAGTTCGCCAAGACAATTACAATTCTGGAAAATACACTTTATTTTATACATATATATATA
>JARUHE010307627.1:0-12314 GCA_031471125.1 Archaeomysis grebnitzkii | reverse complement strand
GAGGCAAAGATCGCTGTTCCCATGTTTACATTTTTTTTATTATTAAAGATATTATACAGCACATTACCTACAGAGGCAAAGATCGCTGTTCCCATGTTTACATTTTTTTTATTACTAAAGATATTATACAGCACATTACCTACAGAGGCAAAGATCGCTGTTCCCATGTTTACATTTTTTTTATTATTAAAGATATTATACAGCACATTACCTACAGAGGCCAAGATCGCTGTTCCCATGTTTACATTTTTTATTATTAAAGATATTATACAGCACATTACCTACAGAGGCGAAGAGCACTGTTCCCATGTTTACATGTGGTCACTGTTTATTAAGGTGTTAGTTGCAAAAATATTTTTATTCTCACTTGATTCTTGACTGAAGTAATATTTCTGATTTTATTTGTGAATTTTTTTCTTTACTTCAAATTTTGTTGAATTTCATTTACTTGCCAATTATTCTGTTACAATGAAGTGACTACTCAATCTAGATCAAATATTTAAATCTTCAAATATATTAAAACATTTAATTAGTTTTTTATGAAATGTGTTTATCAATCATACATTATTGGTTAAGTTTTTAAGGTCAGGTTAAAATGCTATTAATAATAAACAAAAAAATGATTTAAATTTCTGGCCTTCCTATACGAGATGTGTCTTAAATAATCATGAAAATAATTTAAAATTAAAATTAAAATATTCTTTGAAGAAAATAACGAGTTTTTGATCAGGTTTTTGCGGAAGTTTTCACTTGCCGTCAACAGTGTCTTCCAATAGTAATTCCGATGGAGTAATCACTAGAATATCAGTTAAAGCAACGCCCTGTCACTCACCATATTCAAAATCGTCGCCAACTGCATGAGGAACAACGAGGTCGTGTCGAAGATTGTCGAGTCGTCTGGATTGTAGAAATTGATTGGCCAAACATCGATGAAGGGCTTCACTTTCTTACTTTGCCTGCAACAAAAAAAACTAATGAAGAAGAAAAAGAAAACATTCATAAGTTGTTGTTTCAATAGCATCAAAGAATAGACAAGAGTATACTGTATTGGTTTAAGGCTGAAATGAGACACACAACCAACTAAATGAGATATTTTTTGACGAAATAGTTTAATGTGGATCAATTTTTTTTATTTATAAAGAACAAAAAATTTTCCATTTAAGTAAAATGAAAAACTTCTGAAAGTAAAAAAATACAATTTCACAAACAACCAAAACTAAACATTTTAGAAAATAAAAGTTCTAAAAAACATTTCAACAACATTTTATCTAACAAATGGATTGACAATAGCACAAGTGAGGTAAGTTAAATGTTATTTCAATATGGGTTACCTCACTTGTGATATTGTCGATCCAAAAACTGTGGAGACATTTTAGTGTTGAAATATTCTTGATGTCATCTCCAACATTTCACCAAAAAATCCATTGAATTTAAAATTTTCAATTTCAATCATAAACTAATTAATTTTCACAAAATATTTTATTTCATTTTGCTTCAACAAATAACAAAAAACTTTCAGAATGAGGATAAAGATAAAGATAAAAATAAAAACAAAAACAAAGATAAAAATAAAAACAAAGATAAAAATAAAGGTAAAAAAAAAACAAGATAAAAATAAAGATAAGAAACAAAGCCGACTCACCTGAACAATTCCTCTTTATCAAGCAGATGAAAATGTCTGCAAAGACAAACATTTTTTCCCATGTTCAGAATATCTCGAATCATGCAAACGTATTCCTCGGCCGAGATTCCGGCCGGACGTTCGTTCCTTGCGTCGAACTCCCAAGACGAAGCCGAGAGGTTGATTGTGTGAGATTGACTCGCTTGGTATCCCTGCAACCTGAAGGGAGACGATTCTCTGCAACGACAAATTATCTGATAGTCATTAAATGTCAGCTTATTCAATGTAATAAAGACTAAACTGTATTAACATAAGTACTAAAATAGTATTTAATACTATTAAAACAGCCTTGTGATATTAAAATAGTTTTAAAATAGTAATTAAATAGTACTTAAATAGTACTAAAATATTATTTAAATAGTATTCAATTCTTTTAAATTAGAACTAAATAGTATTAAAAAGTACTAAAATAGCCTTATGGTGTGTTCCGAATTCTCCCGATTGGCAAAATAAGATAAATTTAAAATGATAAGTACTTTGTATCTCACAGTAGAGAAAAACTTGAAATATTATTGCAACTACAAAACTATAGGATGGTTTATATGGATCGACAATAGCACAAGTGAGGTAAGCTCTATACTATTTGAAAGTGAGTTACCTCACTTGTGCTATTTTCGATCCATACGAGGGTTATTGATATGAACTTTACGAACAATTTGAAACATTGTGATGTGTCTGATAGATCATCTGTTGAGTTTGTTATCTTGAATAAAATGAATTGAATAAAAAAAAACTTAAAATATGTTTTACATTTATATGCAACCATAATTATACAATTATTATATTATATTATTGTCAGTTTGTGGAACAAAAATTTCATCAAATTTGTGACAATTGTTAAAAAGCATTAACATCTCAATCTATTCAGCCAATTTATCACCAAATAAATAAACAAATTAATCCTTTCCCAGTGGCAAGCCATTATAGTGGCTATCTGAGGTTGCCATGCATAAGTCAGTGAGCCACTTGATCGGCTGAATTATAATTTTGGTCATTTCACAAAAGCTAGATCATTAGACTGGTCCAAGATTTATAAACAATAATTTATAATACTTTACCAATTAAAACTTTTTTTTATATTTTTTTAACAGAAATAGGCTATTCAGTGTTATAACTCGTGCGAAGTGGTTGATCGAAAAATGTCGTCTTATGTTTAGGTCATATCTTAATTGATTTATAGCTTTTGATGTTTCATTCATTATTTTAAGATTATTATTATTATGTATTCATTATGACTGACAACAGCCTATGAAAATTATTTAAAACAATTGTTTGTGTACTTGAATTAACTTTTTAAATGTATTCAGTATGGTAATAAACCTTAATTTAGTTTATGTTTACCTAAATATTGGTCATTCTATTATTAAACTCAAGTTTAGTTACTTAAGTTTGTACATCTTGACTTGCTATTAAATTCACCATTTATAATAGTGAATATATACCATATTTAAAAAAAAATACTCCATATAATATAAAATGTGGATGTTAGCTATGTGCATAATTTGGCAGTTGCTTGAACACTACATTGGTAAGTCTGCAGAACCAATATATTGGTTTTGATCATTTATGGTTATAAGTTGGCAAACCCTCATTTGTCGGCAGAGCCACTATAATTATTTTTTTACGAGACTTTTCTCTTAGTGCCCCTGGGAAAGGTTTAGTAACATACATTGTACAACACAATTCAATACTTCTCTTTACTTTATATTTGCATTGCAGGGCAAGCAATGAAGCTATAAACTATCTTTTAAATTAGAACACAAATGCAATCAGCTTTATGGTGGTTAAATTAAGTCAAATTTGCAATTCTTGATAATGCTAGAAGATATATTTTGGTAAAAATAAATTGATATTAACCATTATAATTAAAATAACAATTATAATTATAAATATTAATATTAATTATAATTATAAATTCAAATATTTTCATAATTAAAATTATTAATTGTACCAAATAGAAAAACTGTAAAATAAGGTGGTTCAATATTATCTTTTTAACATCGAGTTATGACAGTCATCATTTTTGAACAAATTCTACTCATTTGAATAACAAACAATTAAATAATCAAAGTATTTTTCATGCATCTCAAAACTACTTCTAATGAACAGTTATAAAAAATCATTCAACCCGAAAAAAATTATGGTGATATAAAAATTTAATTATTCAATATAAAATACTATAAATATTGATAAATAAAAATATTAAAAAAATCAATAGAAATATAAGTAATTTAAATTTTCCTTCTACTGTGGAATCAGCTTCAACATTAAACATTTCAACATTGTTAATGAGAAAAGATCACAATTAGTTATCCATCCATGTAATGGTTTAACAGTTATATTATTTAATTTTTAATCAAAATATAGATTTATTTGCAATATAATTTATCAGTCTTATATACAAATATTAAAATTTGGCCAAAATGTTCAAACAAAACCATTTTTCTGTCAATGTCCTCATCTCCAGCAAACTTCTTCCATTTCAACTGGTTCAAAACTAGAAACAAACTAATACTAAAAAAAGTCTAACATTTAAATAAAATTGGATGTTGTCAACTACAAAAAAATCTTTAATTCAAGATTTGTGTTATTAGAACAAAGACAAACATTAATTAGGATACTGTAAAGAATGATTTGTTCGAATTAAGCTATGACAAACATTAATTAGGATACTGTAAAAAAAAGATTTGTTTTAATTATGCTATGACAAACATTAATTAGGATACTGTAAAAAACGATTTGTTCGAATTAGGCTATGACAAACATTAATTAGGATTATGTAAACAAAGATTTGTTTTAATTATGCTATGCCAAACATTAATAAGGATACTGTAAACAAAGATGTTTTAATTATGCTATGACAAACATTAATAAGGATACTGTAAACAAAGATTTGCTGTAATTAGGCTATGACAAAACATTAATTAGGATATTCTAAAAATAACCCACAAATCATGCAAGAAACAAGATGAAAATAATGTCGTTTGAGACATACCTAAACTCTCGAAACCGAGCCCTGTTGTGAAAACGAAAAGAAAGATTAAAAGCAACAAAAAACAATAAAATAAATTCATCCGTTATTTCAAAAGAAAAACCAATAAATAAATTCATCCGTCATTTCAAAAGAAAAACCAACAAATATATTCATCTGTTATATCAAAAGAAAAACCAATGTTTAATTTAATTCATTATTTGCTACTTATAAAAATTATTTTAAACATATTCAATAATAATAAAAAACAATATAGTTCATTATGAAGCTTGTGAGTGAAAATATTAAGAAAGAACTAAAATGGTAATTCATTTTATAATCTGTTAAATAGTAATGAAGTTTAAACCTGTAAGAAACTAGTAAATATATAACATTAAAATTAAAACCTATAAAAAACGGTTAAATATAATAATACTAATATTAAAGCCTTTAAAAACAAATAAATATAATAATATGAAAGTTAAAACCTTTAGAGAACTAATAAATATAATAATACTAAAACAAGAACCTTTAAAAACCGTTTAAATATAATACAAAAATTAAAACTTTAAAAAAACAAATAAATATAACAATACTAAAATTATAACCTTTAAAATACTAATTAATATAATAATACTAAAATAAAAACATTTAAAAAACTAATAAATATAACAATACTAAAATTGAAACCTTTAAAAAACAAATAAATATAATACTAAAATTAAAACCTTTGAAAATTTTTTTTATTAACACGAAAACTAAAACCTTTAAATATTTAATAGATATAATAACACTAAAACTAAAACCTTTAAATATATAACATAATGATACTAAAGCCAAAACCTTTGAAAACAATATAATATAATAATATTAATACTAAAATCTTTAAAAACAGTAAAAACTCAAAACCCTAATTTTCAAAAAAGAAAATGAGGCTTTAGACCTACCTGACGAAAAAGTCTTCTTTGGGTGCATCGTCATGGAAACCCAAGAGGACGGTGTTCGGCTTCATGGCTCCCAACCCGGCAACTCTTGCCAATTGGTGCAGTCCGGCTCTCACTGAATCGGCGACGGTCACCTCCACAAAAGCTTTCACCTGCAAAAGAAAGATTTTTTTTGTTTAACCCTTTAGCGCCGGAATTAATTAATTTTTTTACATTTTATTTTTTTTATTAAAATTAATTTTCAGCAAACTACAAAGAATATTAAAAAAGTTTTATTTTCCTTTAAAAGATATTGACAATGACAAACAGAAAAAAAAACATTTGTTGCATATATGCAACACTAGGCGCTAGGGGGATCATTTTTGTAGTTTAAAAAGGAACAAAAACTGCATTGCATATATGCAACGCTATGCTATAATGGGTTAAGATGCTTGGAAATATTAGAAAAATTTGGATTATTTATTTTAGTTCTCAACTTCTATATTTTAATCCATAAAAAATATCCTATGATTAAAAGTATATTTTATTAAAAATGTCAAAATCAATTGCATTTGTATTTATAAATCTTTAAAAAATGACATATTCAAGAATGGAGGTAATAACAATAAATGCCATAGACAATGTCCTGCTCAATTGGTTACTTTTGATTGTTATGAGTTGTTGTTAAGAATTTGTCAATTTTTAATTTTTTCATAAGTAGACTAAACATTTTATTTTCTATTTTAGAGCAAAGATCATTTAATGTATCTGAAAGATGTATGCATTGGGAAAATATTGCTTAAATTACATTGAAATTGTTGAAATATCTAGATTTTTATGGTGTTTATGTACTTTTGTATCCAGAGCAGTCTTTTTAGATGTCTCCGCTATGAATCTGTAGTTTGGTTCTGTAGTAATTAAATAATATTTTACTTTAATGTGAAAATAAAAATCTCACCTTCAACCTTTCAAGAATACTTTTATTATCTTTTTATCAATCAAGAAATAGGCATTGATGTGAAAGTTGTTAGCTTTAAAAATAAAACCGAGTTATGCATATTTTAATTATTTATGTTTTCATGTTTTACAATAACAAGTTTATTTAAAACTATATGTGCATTTTTGTTTCTTGGCCAATAGTACAGCTTAGCTATAATTTGTGTAACGTATGTATGTTTGCATCGAGTTATATTTAATGAACATAAGTATGTTAAAAAATTAATATTGTTGCTGTTACATGCATCTATAGTGTTATATATATTTAATAATCATGTATTTACAGATTAATTAAAATGAATCTTATATGCTTCACTGTCCTCTTCACATTGGCAACCGTTACTTTTTGCAAGGAAAAAACTTTCTATGAAGTCCTCGAAGTTCCAAACTCTGCCAGTCCCAAAGAAATAAAGAAGTCCTTCAGAAACCTTGCTTTGCAGTACCATCCTGATAAGAACCCAGATGCAGATCCAAATATTTTCATGAAAATAAAAGACGGTGAGTTCGTCTTTTGTTAAATAGCGACAATTCGAGGAGTAAGTTGAAGGATTTTTCTAATGATTTTTTTAATTTATGTGAATTTACTGGATTTAGCTTATTTTTTGTGGGTTCTGATAATGATGTGAAAAACAATTTCAGCTTATGACGTTCTCTCGGACAAAGAGAAGCGGCAACAATACGATGCAGTCGGCCATGACAGATACGTGAACAACGGTGGTCAGGGTGGAGGAGGAGGGCATTATCATCACCACTTCAAGCCCGGGGATTTCCACGCACATTTCCAGAGTTTCGACGATTTGTTCAGCGACTTTGACGACGATTTTGACTCGTTCTTTGCCGGGCACCACGGCCACCAACACCATCAGGCAAATTTCCGAACCTTTGTGAGTGATACTTTTACATGGGCTTTTTCAACCTTCATTGTATCATCCGTCTTCTATTTCATTATAGCTACCTTTTACTCCATCTGCAATTCTTTTGCTAAACTAATCCCAACCATCTAAACTTTTCATTGTAGTTCAAACGTTTTACTGTAAGCCAAGAAATAAGAGTCCTGACAAATAAACAATTATGCAATTATACAGTTTTAAATTGTTCTGTTGGTTGTTCTTAAACATTTAAACATAAATAAGAAAGCTAATTAACCATTTGAAACTGTATATTTCATTTTGTTAGTTGTGTAATAGTACTCGAAATAGCCTTGACCTTGTTCTAGATTAACATCAACTTGGTTTGCAGATAAAATTATCTCTAGTAAAAAAGTTTTCTAAAAATGTCTGGTGTTGGATTCTACAGTTCTGCCATTCGCTAATTATAAATGAGCATAAAAATTGAAAAAAGTTATAAAATCATTAAATTGTTTTTTTGCTTGTATTAGATATTAGTTATCTATTTTTTAAATTATACAGTTCACAAGTTTTCAAATACCTGCGTTAAAGACATTTGAAGATTTCTTTAATTTTTTTGCTCTATTTAAAGTTATATTTTATTGCATAATTCAGATTTACATTTTCATCGACTTGAATATTACAAATGAAGTCTTAATCTCTGCTCTTGAAATGTCTCAAAGGCAGTATTATTTTTTAACATATTAATTTTTTTCTTCATTCCATTTTATTGGTGTAACTAAGTTCTGGCTACATCCAACAAAAAAGTACTCAAATTTAGGGTTATTAAAATCACAAATAAGTAAATAAAAGCCATTATACATTATGGTCTTCAAATACCTTCACATGTGTGAATATCTGGTTAGGTTGGTACATCCTACTTATTTGCTTGCCAGTTTTAATACTTTTTTGTTCGATTTTTCCAGAGTTGACTGCACTGTTAAACTTATTTTCTTTCTATAGTTCAGTGTTTTATTAATCTTAAAATAGTTGCTTTGCTTTTATTGTTCAGTACAATTGCTATAAAAACCTGAAATTAACATTTAGTTTGAAGTAAAAGAAATTCTTATTCTGTAAAGATCTTTAAAAATTGTAAATTCAGAAATATTTGTTATTAAATTAATGAACATTTTCTCTTCTAAAATACTTCAAATTTTATTTTAATTTAAAATTATTAAACCATTTAATCTGCATGAATAAATATGGGCATTATATGTTTTTTGTGCATGTCTCTGTATTAATTGATGTTAGCATTGTTCGTAAATGTATGTTACGTTGTAAAACATCAAAATAGAATTGTAGCTAGTGTTTGTTATTCAAAGAAATCTGTTCATTAGATCATTGGGAACTCTATTAGTACTATTTGTACTTTTTGCTTTTACTATTGAACAAAAACTTAGTATTTGAAACATAACAAATGTTTTCCTATAAATTTTTAATTAATGTTTTTCTAACATGAATAACAACTTTCATTCCTGAAATTAAATTAATATACCTAAAGTAATGTTCTTTATAGATGAAATTATCAGCTTTACTTAAATGGTTTTACCATAAAGATATTTGTCAGTTGAGCATAATGAAAAAATATAGTAAATTTTGGTCTAAAGACAGACAACTTATACAAGAATCTCCATTGATCTTGTATATATAATTCATTACTTAAGCATTTAATGAGAAATAGTATCATCCTTAAAATAAAGCAATTTTACATAACATACTGAAGTGCCAAAAATATGGCTACCTGCATTGAAATTGTCTTATCTGAAATATATAACACAGTAAGCTACAGAAAAGGTTTTGGTAAAGTTAGGTTTGTATCTCTCAACTCAATGGTAGAGGCCTGTAGAAAGTTGCCAATTAGTAACTTTATTCTAATTTTTCAAATTAAAAATTCATTTTTAAATTCTTATCAAAAGTTTGAAGTTTAATTAAAATCCAGCTTCAGGAGTAGATGTTTATTTTTTTATTGAATGTACACAAAAGGCATTTTCAGAAGTAGTTGAATTGTCTGCATTTGTGAGTGTTGTCAAGAGCCCATTTTTATCCATGCAGGGTGGTGAGTTTCTTGACCTGGATGAAATGTTCAGCGACAACCTCGGTGGAAACCATTTCGGATCGCAAGACTCATTTTTCGGTCCTGGCGGCCATTTTCAGCACGAGGACCACATGAGGCGACATAAAGAGGCACACAATCAGGCACATCACCACGCACATGGAAACCACGCACACCATGTACACAATACCCAATCCGGTCACTATCGCATGAATGCACATTCGAACGGCAGGTCGTGTAAGACGGTCACGCAGAAGGTTGGTAATGTCGTGACAACGTATACGACTTGTTCGTAATGTGGTACACATTGTTGTTGTTGATAGTCTAGTCATTAAATTGTAGTCTTTGTACTAAAAAAAATTGTTCTTCATATTTAATCTTATTGAAATTGCAGTGTGCAGTATCCATTTTTGTGTCAATCATTTTATTTATTTAAGGGTGACCTATTTTTTAACCTTATGCTAATGATAATAAAAGTTTTATATTTTTTTCAATTTGTAGGTTAGTTTTCTTATATAATACATACTCAATATTTTATGTTTACTTTGATATGATTATTTTCTTCTTTTTGCACCTATCTATAAAAGTTTAATTAAACATTAAAACCTTTTCCATAATAATGAACCTCATTTTCAAATTTGTAAATACAATTTATTGCGAATATATATATTCATTTTTTAAAACTTGCTAAAGCTAACATGTATAGTAGATTCCACTGTAGTTTGTTTCATAATTTGTTTATGTAAATAAATTAAAAACTCTTGACAAAGTATACTTTTTCTATTAGAAAGGTTCATGCTGATAAAGATAGACCAGTCAACAACAGTTGACTATTCTTGAATTTTTTGTTCAAGTAAATGACATTTAGTAAACATTTGTAACAGTAGCAGTTCATGGAAAATTAGAATGAAGGGACTGTATCACTGCAGCTAATTTGAGAGAAAATGAATAATTTGCATACATTCACTTGGATAAACCTGTCAGATTTATGGAAAAATGGTTTATATCTAATGAAGCTCATTGATGTCATACTTGAAAATTAGCACTTCCTATGTGTGAGACCGTAATCAGTATAGACATGCAGTAAAATATATACTAGATTCATATTTTGGTATGCAGATATGTATATCAGTTTTGCCAAGAATGGTATTATGTTTTTGATGTTTGAATTAGTTTTATTCAAAGTAATTGCAATGATTCGAGCTTACTGCACTGTTGTACCAGTAAATCAAAGAACATTATAAATATTTGAAGACGGTCACTGCTAACTGTTATCCTATTTGTTTTTATAAATTTAGTTCGCCAATTCTTCCTACAATTAAAATATATTCATACTTAAATGTAATTTACATTTATAACTTTAGTTTGTACTTGTATATATTAATTTGAATATGAAATATATTTATATATACTAGTTAGTGGTTTATCTGTGATGCAAAGGGTAAATGTAGACTCTTATTTAATATGTTTATGGGAAATAAATTATATTTTTCATGTTGTTTTATTTAAAAATATTTGTTTGATGACAACACTGTTTTAGAACCTTTCATGATTAACCAACTAATTGTAACTGTGGCTTTACAATCCAAATGGTGCCTTCGCTTTCATCTTTTTTCTGGAGTAGATGCCTTTTTTTAAGTAGAAACAAACAATTAAAATTGTATGGCTACATTTTGATTGAGTACTTAGTGTGAGATACAGATTAGATCTCCTTTCTTGAGAAGAGAATGAAGTAAAAGAATGCAAATGAAAAATTAATTCCATTGATGTAACCTATTTGTTCCCAAACAAAACTTCTCTTGAAAAATTAGCTGAAATAACTTTCAGTTTTGTGCGACATGTTAATAGCTTAACTCCGTGGCTCCCAACCTTTTTCACATAGACAATCAATTTCCTGATATAGTTTGTAACAAACAGTAAATTCATGCTTGTATAACGAGTTTCCAGACAGCAGGCAAAGTCTAGAAATTCACAGTTTTGGATGCAAATTTTTGCATCTGCATCTGCATCCGACCGTAACCATTATCTTGAAGCATCTGAACGTCACATTGGAACCATGTTTTTTGTTTACATCCGGTCCTCTGTGGCGTTGTTTAGTGCTGAATACCCTCTGGGTGCAGCGCTGGGCATTGGCCCCTTTATTTATATAATCAATCAATCTGTGGCGTTGTTTAGAAAACTGAATCTCTCACATATTTACTTAAAATGGTTTATTGCGTTACAATTAACTGCAAAAAAGTCTGTCATATGAGAAAAAAGAGAAACATTACATAAGTAAGTCATGATATTTAGAAAGAACTTACTTGAAAAAGTTAGAAATTATAACAAAAACCTAAGCCATGTTTCTGATACTAACAGTTTCAAAATGGTAACGTCACTCTTTTTGAAACAGTTTCAGAGAGCTTGGAAACACAAAACCAAGAAAAAATTGTAATAAATGTCAGCTGTTTATGTAAACAAACTCCAATAAAGGTTAACTTACAATTTTTCTTTAAAAAAAATCAGCCTAAAGATGAATTTTTGAAAGTATTAATTGAATTTAGTAATTCTATTAAAATAAACCAAAATATTTAAAAGTTTATAGTTGAATTATGAGGAAACTGACGGCAACCGAAATGTTGCCATAATTGATTGATTTAATTTTTTCTCTGATAGTTTGTTTAAAAATAGTTTATAGCCTATGTACAGTATATATACATTTAACTTGTTTATAAACAATCTATATAAATATTTAAACAAAATTGATCACCTTATTATCTATAACATTCATTGTTTACATTTGTATTTCATGACGTCACCTCGA